>CM077799.1:3372931-3581591 GCA_039737535.1 Lagodon rhomboides
CCTCAGACTGATCGGACCGGACAGCTCCATCTCCCACAAGATTTGTTCATATACCACTAAGATGCTTTTTTCTAAATTATTGCTGCCAGGGCGAGGTAGAGGTGGAAGACTGTGGCACCAGGGACCAGAATTCATAACGTACATCCTGCAAGCAGTGCGTTGTTGCAGCCCATTCTCACTCCCAGCACTGGGCCCTACAGTTCTGAGGTCGACGCCGTAGTTATCCCTCCAGTGTCACTTCTTCAGTGACCCTCTGGTGCTGTATAAATAGAGCAAGAAAGGTCCGAGTCAGGGGGTAGGGGGGTTGTTTGACATATACTCGACTTTCTCTCCAGAGACCAGGGTTCGCTTTCTGTGCCTGACAAAGAGTCAGGCCATGTCACATTCACAATACGTGTTTATTAACCGACTTGACGTCAACTTCACAAAGTTCGGAGGCTGATGGCACGATTACAAACCACAAGGCTGACAAACAGGTGAGTATTAACAGTTTGAGTCGGCATTGCGCCATTTGTAAGTGAGACACCGCTGGTTTACTTGTGAGGAGAGCTGACCTTTCCAGCTGTATTTGTGGTGACCAAAACGGGATATGTTTGACGAGAAGTCTGGCCATCTCCAACCGTGTTTGTTACAACAGAATTGAGTATTTGTTAGGAGACTTCGGGACATTTCCAGTTGTGTTTGTGGCAACCTTGATACATATTTTAAGCCAAACTAAAACTGCGCTGTGGCAAGATAGAAATAGAAAATTTAACCCAAATAAACATAAAGTTGCAACATAAAGAAGCAGTTCTTCATTTATTGTGGCGATTGGGTTGGTCATTGGGTAGAGTCATTGTCCGACGCTTAAGGTGGGTTTTGGTTCATTGTCGGACGAATGAACACATCCAGTCTTGTGTTTCAGGTCGGCCACAGCGACCATAGACGTTCCCTGTCCCATTAAAATGATCGCTGTGTTTTAGTTACGAGGGAAAATGCGGCAACTTCGAGCCTAATTATAGACATAAATCAGCGTTATCACGGAACAGCTTATGTTAACGTTTTATAGACATTAAGAAACAATCTGAAAAACACACACGAGAGAGAGAGAGAGAACAGGATGTCACATATTTACTTGAGCAAGAAAAAAAATGCATGTGCATGTGTCTCCCCGTGCTTTTGCATGTGATATTGTGTGTGTGTGTGTGTGTGTGTGCTTGTCTGTTATGCCTCCATACCCTCTTTCATGGTTGAGTGGCCCCATCAGCCCCTGGCGACCCACAGACTGATACAGTAGGCTGTGCTGCCCTGTGAGTCACTCTGTGTGTGTGTGTGTGTGTGTGTGTGTGTGTCTTTGTGTAGATGCAGGGGTGTATGTGTGATGTGTGGGTAACAAGGGAATTCACCCCACCTGCCAACTTCACGCACTCACACACATTTAGAGGGCCCGCTGTTTGTAACCACACAAAGGTGTTTACTGGTTTGTTTGCTGTTGTTTATTTAAGCAGCATCCGCGGCTGATTATAGAAGAAGGAAAAAAATCTTATGACAGGAGGCTCAACTCCTCGTAAAAACACGTGATTGTAGAAAAGGATATTGCTATGGGCACATGGAGACTGTTTTTCAAAACACAGTTCATTTCGCAAATGACTGCAGTCGGTTTTTATTCAAGTTTTACACGTGTCCCAACTGTATAATCAGGGTTTTATGACTGCATGGATGTTGTTGGAGGACTCCTGCAATGAGACTCCGTTGAAAGATCTGTATCGTCTTTAAAAACTGCATGCCAGGGTCTGGATATCATCACCACCTCAAGTGCAAGGAGAGCCTAATGTGAGCTGATGTGTGCCATGTGGCCTCTATAGGATACCAAGTCAATCCCTCGGAGCGCGTCGATGCTTCGCGGCCACTGGCCTACATTCTCAAACGTTTCAGGAATATCTGCCTTCAGGAAAACAAAGATCGGTTCAGCTTCGAAATTGGGTCGTCCCCACTTCAGGTGGGCTCTCATCCCTCAGTGCTACAGGACGAATAATCTGCATCCAATAAATCCCGTTCTCAGGGGGAAAACTCTAAACTTCTTATCCAGGGCTGGAAAAGTGTGGAGGATAAATGGCTTCATCATCTGCACAGCTCATGAAGTAGGTTTTCAAAATGATTTATTTTCTTTGACCAATGATTTGTTTACACTCCATGGCTTTGACTACCACATGGTTCTAGTTTAGGTCCTAGATAAGTATTTAATTTAATTATGTTACTTTAGTTACTCGACTCTCTTTAGAAAATGCTAATTCCCTGTTCGCCGTTACGCTGATGATACGCCGCTGTACCTTCCACTGACACTGGGTGATGTTTTATGTCCTGTGGTGATCGCCTGAAGGACTTTAAATTTCAAATGGCTGAAAAATTGTCAAGGCTGAATGAGAGTTAGATTAAAATCCTCACTTTGTAGCCCCTTAGATTCCCATCCAGGGTTAAAATAGTACAAATGTTTTTGGGATTGGTTGAAGCTTCACATCAAGAAATGTGTTAACAAATAACTAATGACTATATAGATCTGTAAAAAGAAACTAGTGTTAAACATGCAAAAAGTTAGTGTAAATAAGGAAATAAAGATTTCTAATGACTTTTTGACCCTGTTACTACACTCTTAGAAATAAAAGTTCTAAGTAGAACCATATAAGATTCTTCAGCTTGTCCTCATAGGAGAACCCTTTTTGGCTCCAGGTAGAACCTTTTATAAAGGTGAAGGGTTCTACCTAGAACCCAACATAAAGGGTTATACCTAGAAGTGTGTGTGTAAGGTTCCACCCAGAACCCCCCATGAGAGGTTCTACAAAGAACCCATACAGGATCTTATACCCATGCTTTCAACAATCCCTGAAGAACTCTTTCTCCAACAAAGGGTTCTCTGGATCAAAATGGTTCTTACTGGAACCGATGGTGTTACCAAGAACCCTTTTAAAACCCTTTATTCAGGAAAGGGTTTTTAAAGGGTTCTCTGGATCAGAATGGTTCTTACTGGAACCATTAGTGTAACCAAGAACCCTTGAAAAACCATTTCTTCGGGAAAGAGTTTTTAAAGGGTTCTCTGGATCAAAATGGTTCTTACTGGAACCGTTAGTGTTACCAAGAACCCTTTTAAAACCCTTTATTCAGGAAAGGGTTTTTAAAGGGTTCTCTGGATCAAAATGGTTCTTACTGGAACCGTTAGTGTTACCAAGAACCCTTTTAAAACGTTTCTTCGGGAAAGGGTTTTTCATAAGCAAATGGTTCCAGGTAGAACCTCAGCCCTTGTAGAAGAACCCTTTTGGAACCCTTATTTCTAAGAGTGTGTCACACAGGGGTATGTTGTGGAAAAAGGAAAGTCTCATCAAGCTGCCTGGATGATGTTTTTCGAGAAAAGTGTTCATTTTCAGTGATATTGTTATTTATCTGAACTTGGACCATGTGAGACTATAAGATGTGGCCCCTTTGTGTTTTCCATTTAATGGGGTCAGTTACAGTTCACCTGCAGGCTTAGTTTTGCATTAAAAAAATTTTAGGCAAGAAGAAGAAATGAATAATTCAGTGTGTTCAAACTCCTAAAGATAAATGCCAGAAGCATTTAGAAAGCTTCTGACAGCTTGGTATAAAAAGTCAGCTTATTACCTTTCAGAGGAGCCAAAACCAGGCCTGTACTCCAAGTGGTTCAACAACAGCAGACTCGTATAGGCGTTTACTTTTACAAACATTTCTAGGACTAAAATCAGGCCAGGAAGTGTTTTACATCCATAACTTGTGTTTGTATTTGATCACATGTGTTTCTGTTCTGATCCGTCTGATCTTTCCATGTATATAGCTGCAAGTACACTTTGATTTTTGTTTCTAATTTTGGAATATATTACTTATTGTCCTTTCATTGCGACCTGCTTTGAATAGAAGGAGAAGATACACCATAAATAATGTAAAAAACCTCAATGTTTTACAAGCGTTCTAAACTTGAGCTGTTTTGTGCTTTCATGGTGGAGAGCAGAAGTGAAACTTCCCAGTGAAAACACTTCTAATGAGGCCCAGAAAAACAGAGGGTTAAGGAACCTCCTGCCATTTATGGAGTAATGTGTGACTCATAATCACAAACATAGTAATAGCGAGGGAGCACATGGCCTATTTAACTGGTTATTCCCGAGTCAGGCCAACTGGTCCTGAGTCAAATTGCCTTCTGCTGCTGCACAGATCAGGGAAAAAATAACTACTGATGCAGCCATCACACTTTGCTGCAGTCTTACTGTTTCACGACTGCCCCAAATCCAACGTATCTTCATTTTTGTGGAGTATTTCGATACGGCTGAAAGCACCCAGCTGTCTGCAAGCAATTTCTGCAAACTGGCAGCCAGAAATGGAGGTGGGAACTTATTGTTTGACTTGCATAAGCAGAAATAACAGCTAGTGTGTCGTTGAACTGTATTCTAAAAGGCTCTTTTTTAGTTTCTAGGGATGAGGTGAGTTATTTCTCTATGGATCTTCTTAAACAACATGCTTCATATCTATAGAAAATATCATGATGCAAAATACAACATATTGTTTGCTGTGTTGTATTGAAAATCTACTTATTGCCCCTTTAGTAC
The DNA here is from genome assembly GCA_039737535.1 of Lagodon rhomboides. Taxonomy (NCBI): domain Eukaryota; kingdom Metazoa; phylum Chordata; class Actinopteri; order Spariformes; family Sparidae; genus Lagodon; species Lagodon rhomboides. Next base: position 3,377,518 of record CM077799.1, read on the forward strand.
TTACTTTCCTCAGGCTCTCTCCTGTACAGTTAGAGAAAGGGCTGCTGTTGGGTGCAACAGTAAATATCACTGAATCAATACTAATATCCCTTCAGAGAGGCAGAAGTCTATTTTGAACGACAGAGCGATAATCAATAATTATACAAAGGGTAGAGTTCAGAGAAGGACGTTGTATCGGCTCAGAGGGAATCTTAAAATGGCTGTTTACAATCGATGCGCTCATCGATCCGAACCTAATAAAATCAGAAATGATACATGAGAAAGGTAACTAACATGTCAGCATCTGGAGAGAACTGGTTCCCGGCAAGAAAGTGAAACATTAAATGGATTCAATGTTAATTAATGTGTGTATAGTGACTTAAAAAAGTATATTTCGACTGTTTGCTTGACTATACCTGCTTGGTTTGTCCTTTATAACTGGTAGGTGTGGTTGTCCATTCAGTTTAACTGTCTTGGCCCATCTTTCCTCATCTTTGGCCACTTCATTATTGTTTTCTTCATTAAAAGCCAGTCAGAAATGGAGTCAACTCAATAGAGTCAGTAGAATTCACACCAGCATTGAAATTGTAATTATGGCTGGGAAACAGATGTTTTCTGAAGTCTCGGAAAAAAAATCTGTCTCAACGCCAAATGTTGACGCCTCACATCAGTCAAAGTCTGTCACACTGTGTGATTATACCCAGATTAAATGGATGTGTTGTGTTGTTGATGCACAGTATAAATATCCTCATCACCAACTCTTCTTGATGATGTGTCACAAGTTGTAAACACTGAAATCTGCCCCACATTTACCATCAACACATGGTATGATCAGTTTGAACTTTCACCTGAAGTATCTTTGAACATATTGTTTACTATCTGTGTATTACTATTTAATATGCTGCTACTGTTTCACTAATGACTGGAAGAGTTTCTGAGAAGTTGTTTTTCATTGAGGCCATCCTCTTGTGATCCAGTTGTTGAAACTGTTGGTCTGTGAATCAGCAAAATACAAATGTATTTCCGGTTCTCAAATGTGTTGCTTGTCTATATGATTGTAAATAAGTTGGGGTTAGGAGTCGGAGTCAGTCTTCACTTCTGAATCCCAGCCATCCTGATGCCCAGATGAATAACATGAAGCTGGAACCCTCGACTGGCAGTCCTCCTTGCTGCAGCAGCAGCAGCTCGATCAACGCTGAACACAAGCTTCTGCTTAGCACAGCTCGTAAAAACCCTCCCAGTGGACGCGGAAACCTACTACTTCTGCCCGAGGCATCGCTTTAAGAGCTCCACGGTAGAGTAACTGAAGTAAAACTCCCTCAGCACTGAGGTGCTAAAGGGATAAGTGGGCACCGATCCACGAATGCGACTCTGTCCAGGGGTTAACGGCCCTGTCGCACATCAGTGTCATTCACAATCTGATTGTTTTCTCAGAAAAAAACATCAATGGCAGACAAGAGAGGAAAACTGTGATGGTGAGGGTTTTAAAAACAGGCAGTTCTGAGCTGTTATCTCACTATTTAACTTCCTTATATGCTTTGAACAGAAATGCATCAACAACAAATCTTTGCAGGGAGGAAGAAGGTAAAATAAAAGCTGCATAGCGGGCACAAGAGTCCATATAGATCCTCCCCCTCCCCCTTTATCCTTCTGTGTGTGTCTTATTCCTATGGGGTCCCTCTCGCCCCCTCTTTCCTCGCCCCTCGCTCTATTTTTAGCTCTCTGCCAGGGAAATCCAATACAGCAGCGCTGCTATATATAGCCCGCTGTACATTGATCTACACATGTGAGCGATTGTGCAGAAATGAGGGATTTCTACATCAATGGGCTGCAGACGCTGGTGGTGTGGTAATGAGGGACGGCTACAGCTGCAGTCTGTCGGCGTGGTGCAGTGATGCACGGTTACTTTTGGGGGTTTCATTTCAAAACGCTGTATTTATGTTGCATGTATGGAAGTATGAGCTGAATTATCCTGTTTCAGTGGGTTTGTTTGCCATCTGGAAAGCATTAAAGAGTTAAACACACACTTAATCGTCGGTCACTAATCACTCTGAATAGTTATTCACGTGTTTTATTTAGAAATCCATTCGTCTTCTCTCGTTTTCACTCTGTTAATTTATTACTCTGGTGGCTTGTTTGTCTACCTCCATTTACATATTTTCATTCATATATTGCATTTTAAGCGATATTGCCTCACGCATCTCGGAATATCCTCTTTTTTTTAAAATGCAAATGTGATGAAAAACATGCACGCAAGTAAGATAACATTTCCAGCTGAATATAGAATAAAAAAACGATTGCACAACTCTAATTATTGAGAACGATTAATGTTAAATATTTATTCATATTTCCGGCACTTCTGCACCGTTACGACTGCAGTTTAGGGTCTCAGTATGGATGCAAATGTCACGATAAGCGACATGCACACACACAAAAAAGACACGAGGATGATTTCACCAAATGTCAGATGACTGTCGTGTGTTTGTGTTGGCATGTGTACATCCCGCTGTGTGTGTGTGTGTGTGTGTACAGTATTTGTGCGGCACTTTCATGTGTGTGTCTGCCTGCACGTGGCATTAACATGCAGCCTGTGGGTGATCTGACTCTGTTCGAGCGGAACAAAACGCATTAGATCCTTATGTTAAACCACCCAGGCTCCAGCGGCTTCACCTCTGTCAGATAGCATACATTTCCCAGAATGCTTTTAGAAGAAGTCAAAATAATAAAAGGGTTCCAGGAGGCATTCTGTACGAGGGTTTATTTGGTGATGCAGAAAGAAAACTGAGGTTGTTTTTTTTATTATAGCAAAGCAAGCCACAGCTCATCATGTCACACATGTTCGTGTTTGCAATGCATTCTGGTCCGTTGAAGCGTCTGCTGTCGTAGAAATGAGTCTCTTCTGCAAAATGGCTGCGACAGCACTTTAAATCTCCCCCTCGTTTTTATGTTAACAGTAAAATCAGATGATTATGTGTCATGTGAGAGGTGTTATAAACTAGAGTGGCACTGGGTAGAGTGCATACCTCTGCCGAGGCCCAACAGTCCACTTTAAACCATCCATAACTGCTGAAGGTTGTATTTGTAAGAAAAGTTGATTTTTGAGTCTCATTCCCAACTCGTCACTCGTCGCTTTTCACCTTCAAGCATAATGAAAGCTCTCCAGATCTATGATCCGCATCAAACTGGACCAGCCACCCAAGATGCATTATTCCCTGGGAAATTAAAGACAATGTGGAGAAACATGATGTTAAAGAAAGCCTCCTGGATCCGTCCCTTTGTGCGGATCTGAAACAAAAGTTACCGTGGTGTGTTCTGGGCAGGGACCCATCCTCCATTCATGTTTGGTCTAAATCCGTTCAGTAGTTTTTGTGTAATCCTGCTGACAAACCAACAGACGGACACAGGCGAACACATCACCTCCCTGTTGGAGGTAGTAACTCTTTAGCTTTCAGGAGCTTTTTTTTAGCCTCTTTACATCAGTTGTTTGTGTTTTATGACTTTGGAATTCAGTCTCGGCACTCTTATGAATCTCATTTTTAGGAGAAGCTGGGAGCTTCTAACCTGACTCTCTCGCCAGATGCATTTCGTTCCGCCTAGCTCCACTCACATCCATCTGGGATCGCCAACAGATGGGCGGGAGTTTCATAGATGTGACGTAGCGGAGAAGCGACTGTTTTGATTCAGACAACAATGGCGGCTCCCATCGAGGAAGCAAGCGTCAACATTGATGCTGCTGTTTCATCCGTGTCGTCAAATCTACCCAATATTTTTTCGTTAAAAGAACATCAGAGAACGGCTCTGAAGGCTTTTGTTGGTAGAAATGATGTTTTTGCCCTTCTCCCGACCGGATTTGGCAAGTAGCTCGATCAACTAAATGGCTCCGACAGACAAGTGGTTCATCCAATCATATGCAAGGATTTTTGATAAGGCCCAGCCTTCTGAAACACATCTCCAATGGAGCGATCCCAGATGGATGAGTGGAGCGAGGCGGAACGAAATGCATCTGGCGAGAGTCAGGTTAGGGAGCTTCCCGTCCAGCACCAGACGGACAAATTTGGCGACTAGCTGGTAAAGACTGTCGTGTAACGTAGATTTTGTTGTTGTTGCTGTTGGAACCACCTGAGACCTTCATCAGGTCGGCACAGAGACAACCGCAACTGTCTTTTTTATGGCTCACACATCATCCAAACAACTTTCCAAGGTGATGGAAGACGTGTCAGATGTTTGTGATGTCTCCAGAAAGCTATTGATTCAGATTGATAACTGTTATAAATATGGAAAATAGCCCTGGAGTCTGATGCTGCACACTCCCTGTCACCACCTTTGCTCCTGCAGGAAGCTTATTTTGAATACTTCCACTATCTGGTTGCTGTGACAACAGCGACTTCGGAGAAATTCCAGCAGGAAAAATAAGAGCGGGTGGAAGAGGTGAAGGACGGAGGGGAAGAGGCGGCGAGGGTGAGATTACAAAATCATGGGCAGAGGTCTGACAGTGAGCGAACAAGGTGTTCATGTGATTACTGAGAGGAAGGAGGAAATTATGTTAAACAAAAAAGGGAAGTGAGGGAGAGCAGAAGGAGGCGCTGCACACGGAGGAGGATGGAGTGGGAAACAAAGAAAGGAGGAGGAAGATGGAGAAAAGAAATGGGAGGGAGGGAGGAAAGTGAATTAGAAGAAGAGACGAACAAATGAACGGAAGAAAGTCGGGGTGATGCGAGGACAAGAGGAGGCTGATGAGGAGCAGCGGGAAGGGCGAGGAAAGTGTTCGACAAAACGCTGAGACGAAAACACGAGCGGAATACCAACAGAAGAATTAATTATGTTTATCAGACACGAGCGAGGCTGACAGACACACGGAGAGACAGACAAATGTAGGAATTATGAAAAATCACGTCTCACAAAGTCTTGAGTCGAAGTTCATGAGGTTAAATAACGATCATTAACCGTTCTGAAACTTAAAGCTGGTTAGCCGATGAAAGTTTGCAGGATTCGACTTTACTTTTCTTTCTTCTGGAGTCCGGCACGGTGAAAACCTCCGAGGTCGGCCTTTAGCTCCACCCTTCATCGTGGCCATTCGATCAGGTATGAACATTTCTGTCTTTATGCACCATCAGCTTCACATCCTCCTCCTCCGTCCTTTTTAAAATGCATACTGTACTCCAGCACTGTACTCTACGAACTGCTAATGTCCAGGACAGAGCGATGAGATCAAGGCGAGCGAGGGATGACGGCGGCAGATTGACTGAAGGAGAAAAGAGGGATTTTGCTGCTCCGACAATCTGAAACAGGAAGGTCAGCGTCTTCAGAGGACGGTCGGGGAGAAAAGAGAAGAAACGATAAGAAGAACAGAACAGAGGAGCAGGACGGGGAGGCGGTTCAGACAATACGTACGAATACAACGTCTTCATTTAAATACTCGATCTCGCTGCCGTATTTGTGTACATACTAAGAAAAATGTTTATTATCGACGGAGCTTCTGGGTCTGAAGTTCTTTAAACCTACATTTTATTTTCTTCTGGTTGCTAAAAGAAGTCCAATTATCTGGAAGCTTATGAGAAGATCTGACCTCACTCTCCTAATGAGTTTATGGACTGAATAGAGTTACATAGACGATAGAGCAACGTATGCTTTCGGCCGTCGTTACCTTGTGATTGATGATTTGACTGGGAGAGGTCACGATCGGTTTACACTGGGTACTGGAATGTGTTTGTATTCATCCAGAACAATTCAGTTCAGGACTGTCCTTGTGCAACATTTGTGATTATGTAAGTGCACAACTAAAACAAATATCTATATTAAAAGGTCATTTTTAGACATTTTAATGCAGGATTCTTACATATTATATCTTTAAACATCTACAATCAGTTTGTATTGTCAGAAAAAACACGAGTCGATGTGTTGGGTCACGCTGGTTCTTGAACGTTACCTTGGATCACCAGGCTGTGATCGGCACCATCGCTGCACCATCAGAGTGGTTGGAGACGCTCGGGGGACGGAGGCCAGTGTCACTTCTTATGTAACTCCGGCCGCGTCAGCGCGCCGCGTCTCTCCCCGCGGCCTGATCGCTGCCATATTTCACTCCAAGTGTTTGCAGGCTCTTGGACAGCGGCGGCCCGAGGCGGCTGCTGCCGTCTGCGACAGCGTCTCCTCATGCTACATGTTTAACCGGGCTCCATTTTTCTCCCGTTAATCACCGCGCTCGCTGCCTTTTTATCAGCGAGGCTCCAAAGTTCGGTGATAAGAGGCGCCGACGCCACGGTGTGAATAAATTAGGAGGAACCTCGCCGTTGTTCCTGCAGAGACCTTCCCCGCCGCGATACAGTACACGCAAGTTGGGAGGATTAAGAGAAAGAGAGAAAGCCTGAGCCAACACATAATGCCTCTCTGAAATCCTCCGCACCCTCTGCAGACGACTAATTTCCCTCTCTGCTTAAATCCACTCACCCTCTGTGTCGTCCTCCATCTCCCTATCTGTCCTCCTCCTACGGCGGCTCGCTCTCGTTGCCGTCGTCTCCCCGCGCCGCTTTTTAATGTCAATGCTAAATCGTGTTGACATCATGTGTACGATGTTTGTGTTCCTGTGACTAAGCTGATCTCGCCGGCTGATTTCCCTCGTTTAGAGCGAGCGCAGAGCGTTCTGCTCGGTGAATGGACGAGGATTCGTCCTGAGAGACGTGTGACATCTTCACACATCAGCACATTTAATGTCATTATCACTTGAAGAATAACGGATTACCGCTCTGTGAAAAGGCTTCGAGACTTATTAGAGACTTTTTAGTCATGAGGATGAAGAAATAAACACAAGATGCTGCTCTGCCGATGTGAGGAACTGTTGTTTCTGGATGATTTAGCCTCCACCTCGTCTCCTCTCTTGGCAGCCATTCTGCCGTCTGTGCTTATTGTTCCCTCCGTCCTTCGCCACCTCCCTTCCCTCTCTCCTCTCGTTCACCTCTCCTTCATCCTCCCTCCTCTCCCTCGCTCGACAGTCATAATTGGCGCAGAGACGTACAATACGGTATTGACGGCTCGCGCGGCGGCAACAATGATGCACATGCTGACACGCGTTTTCTCAAGGACGGGTCACATATGAACGTATTCATAGATCTGACGCTCTCTGAGGAGGCGAACAGTCAGGAAAGCTTATGCTTCACTAATGTGGAGGAGTCCTATTGATTCCCATTAATCTCCACTGGCCACCAGTCGAGGTTGACAAAGGTTGTGAACGTCACTTCAGGGTCAGCTGCGAGCGTTCAATAGATCCTGTAACCTCATAACATCTTTACTACGTATTCTTTCACAGCACTTCTTCTAAGAGTTTGAGTCTTCGTCTGTTTCCACGCCTGTACCGACTTCCTGTCATTCAGGTGATCGGATGATTGCCTTGAACTTCCAACCAGAAGATTTTCAAATGAGAGGAAAAACGTGACGAAGCTACAGCAAATATAGTTTTCTTATCCGTGATTTCCTCTTTTAATGTCATCTAACTTTGCAACTGGAACTTCTGGTGTCTACATCTCCACCGTTGGGCCCATCACAAACACAAGTCTTAGGTTTGTGGGAAGGTTTTAAAAGACCACCACAAACAGAGATATTGAGCACTAACGAAGTCGAAACCAACTTTCCACCATCCCCAACGACCATACTAACGACTGTCGTTTGGCAATAATGGAGCACATACGACCCATAGACATCAGTGGCCTTGTGATCGCCTCCTGAGAGGTTAAATAGCTGGACCTCCACACCGGCTAGTTGGATCGAGTCCCAGCCTAGTCAAGGGAGCAGGAACTGATGAAGCCTCTTGGATGAGAGGTGAAACGTCTTCAAAGACAAAAACCAAATCCAGTTGCGTTCGATTCAATTTCCTTGAGATAAACAGAGATATTGTTTTTTTTCCTATTCAAGTCAAATAAAGTAAACCACATGATGTGCTGTTGTAACCAGAGCGTCAGGACCCAGAAGCAGGAGAGCTGGATGGACCGTGGAGATATTCTGTTACTGAACTGCTGCTTAAATACTGCAGGCTGATGAGCTGATGAAGAACAGGTGAGCTGAAGCAATCAGGAGGACCAGGTGAGGTGAGTCGGATAGCCACGCCCAGAGACACACAGCTACACACAAAGGCCACGTTTATACGTAGCAGGGTATTTAGAGAAACAAATATTTCCCCCCTTCGTTTTCAAAAAAGTTGTCATTTCCATCAACCCACATAAATACGCCGTCGAGCGTCATTCTAACTCTGCCAAACCTCTGGGCGGCAGTGTAGGGAGAAGGATAAAGCCATGCAAGCCAATCAGAATCCTCAGAATCAACAACAACGAATAACACGAGCGACTTCCTGTTCCTTTCAAAACAACGCTCACATGACGTTAAGCATTTTCTGGAGCATAGCCTAATGAGCGTGAGAACCTAAAACCCCGTTTCTCCCAGCTGACACGACAACACATAACCGGAGTTTTTAGAAATAATCGTTTTCTGTGATAAAAACGGGGTTTTCGTGTAAATGAGAGGCCAAACCGCCTGGAAATATCTGCGTTTTCCCTTCGTGTAAACGGGGCATCAGAGACAAGAGAGACAAACACAAGTCTCTACAACATCAAGTACCAAAACACCAGTCTGCTTCATGTGAAATGTATATTCATCCCATCAAATGTTCTCCAGGTGAATAAGGGACACTGTGAGATGTTAAGTTAAATCAAAGATGCTGTTTAAGCTACATATTCATCGACTGAGGATGACTTCAGTCGATGAATATGTCGATCCTACTGATCAGCTGAAGGTAAAATAATCCGCCTGCTGACCAAAGAGAGGAGGTGAAAGGAAGCTCGTGTCAAAGTGATAAAGCTTTCTACGAGTTCATCTGCACAAAAAACGTGAGTTCCTCATATTCTTGAGGGGGAAAAAAAGTGAGCAGATGTCCGTGTTTTTATGTTGTTGTGTTTTGATTTCCATGAGAAGAGAAGTCTGCTAAACAGCAGCTTCCTCTTCCTCGCCGCTTCCTGTGAGAGAAACGCCGCGAGCCGCGTTCAGTCGGCAGACGCTGCCGAGGCCTGAAGGGACCGGAGTCCTGCTCTAACACACACACACACACACACACACACACACTAAGCGTGCTAATGCTAACATTCACACTGAGCCGTGATGACGTGCTGTGTTCATGTCATCACTTCTGTCAGAAACTCAAACGCTTTAAATGACAAATGACGATTTCCAAGGTCACCTCCCCAAGAAAATTATGAAATGTGACCTATGAATACTAAAGTGTGTGTGTGTGTGTGTGTGTGTGTGTGTGTGTGTGTGTGTGTGCTCAGGTCTGCGATGCCTCTGACCCATTTAAGGCCTCCTGCTCAGCCGGATGAGAGACTGAATGTCTGAGCAGCTGAATGTTTTTTTACCCTTCGGCCGCCGAGCTCAGGCACATCTGTGACAGACTGCAGGACCAGAGGCTGGACCTCCAGAGTGTGTGTGTGTGTGTGTGTGTGTGTGTGTGAAGTGTGTGGATGATGTGAACTTGAACTTTTGTGAACTCCTGTCCTCTAACGTTTACTTATGCGAATGTTAAGAGTATTAAACAGTGAATCAGTGTGTGTGTGTGTGTGTGTGTGTGTGTGTGTGTGTGTTCACCTTGCAAACAGAAACTACCACACATTTCACATGAATAAGGGGAAAAAAAGGAATTAAAGGTGTAGTAGCAGTGTGTCACCACTAGCTGGCAGCAAACTATCTTCCTCCTGATGCTCGTCGTGTTCAGTGTTCAGTTTTCTGTCTCACAGCAGCAACACTTCATTTATACACCTTCTAATCCAAACACAATGTGCTGCACAGAGTTGCAGAAGTCAAGTGGATACAAAAAAATGGGTAAGACGTGATTTAAAAACCTTTAAAAAGTACAAATAAAATGAGATAAATGAGATAATAATGACATCGAACAGCTGAAAATATAAATGATGAGACATGTGAGTTCAACGAAAGAATCAAAGACACAGTCCATGAAATTCTGAGATTACAACAACAAAAGTAAAATAAAGATGCAACAAATTGTTATAATATGTGTGTTATTGTTGTTATTAATCAATGAGCATTGAACAACTCAGTTTTAACGACATTTTTAGATTCATCTCTTGTCTTCTTTCATCATCTTTTAATTTGAAAGTGTTGCAGAATGTGCTTCCTTTTACAGAGATCATGTGAAATCAAAGCTAAATGCACCTTGTGGATGGATTCTTGTCTCAACGTTTCATTGTCAGTGAATCTGTTGATTATTCTCCTGATGATTTGATAAGTTGTTCGGTCTATAAAATGTAAATCTGTGTGACGTCTTCAAATGTCTTATTTTGTCCAGTTTTCTGGAAAGAAAGCAGAAAATATTCACATTTATGAAACTGAATTTTGACCTTTATTTTCTTTAAAATGACTGAACAGATAATTTGATAAACAAAGATATTTGGTGATTAATTTAAGAGTTGACATCTAATTGATTAAGTGATTAACTGTTGCAGCACTACATGAACTTTTCCTGTTTTTTTCAATGACAGATTTCACTGAATTCAATTAATTCCAAGCCATAATGATCTTAAATGATGTAGTGAAAGCCTCAACGCTTTGATAAAGAAACTGAACTTCACTGCACGTTGAATAAAGTCCACACAGACTCTATTTCAAACCTTCTGCCTGACCGTTGGAGCCCAGAAACTTTCCTCCTGCGCCGTCTGCATCGTGTCTGAATTCATCCCTCGACCCTCTGAACTTCCCCTCAGGATGTTTGCGCCGACAGAGAGATCAGATCTGTTTCACAGCAGACCTGCCGACGCTCTAATCTCCCGCTTTCATAGCAAAACAAATCAAAAGGGTATTTCAGAGTTTCGGTGTGGATCAGCACGTCGTGGTACCTGGTGACCCGACGCAGAGAACCTGAAGTTGGACTGATCTGCTGAAATGTACTTTAAAGACACACTGTGGAATTATTTCTCCCATCTAGTGGTTAAATGTTATTCTGCATCCAAATGAATACTGCTCTCTAGCGCCTCGCGTTTTCAAACGTGCGTTGCAGCCTGTTGGAACTACGGCAGGCGGGATGTGTCACGATTCAAGAAGCTGTGACAACAACATGTCTTCAAACAGCACTTCATCAAGTTTAGTTTCGGGTGATGAGGTACGTTATTTCAAACAGACTTCAAACTGCAGCTGACGAGCGCGTCTGGCTAAGCTCCTTCTCCGTTCCACAGTCACGCTGGCTCTGAGTGAAAACGCCTTTAGCCTTATCTGTACCACGTAGAGCTTTTTGTCCCTCTCACCAGCTCATCGTTTTTTATAGAGCGGAAGGACATGGAAGCCTCCGTAGAGCTCGCCCGTCCTATGGAAATACAGAGAAGTGATTCTTCCCTCAGGAGGAGAAGTGAGATTGTTGGCAGAGATCATTTTATCTCAAGGAAATTGAATCGAACGCAACTGGATTTGGTTTTTGTCTTGAAGACGTTTCACCTCTCATCCAAGAGGCTTCATCAGTTCCTGCTCGCTTGACTAGGCTGGGACTAGTCCAACTAGCCGGTGTGGAGGTCCAGCTATTTAACCTCTCAGGAGGCGGTCACAAGGCCACTGATGTCTATGGGTCGTATGTGCTCCATTATTGCCAACGACAGTCGTTAGTATGGTCGTTGGGGATGGTGGAAAGTTGGTTTCGACTTCGTTAGTGCTCTATTGTGTTGTAACGACAGTCGTTGGAGTCACATGACTCCAACGACTTGCGTTCGATTCAATTTCCTTGAGATAACTGTGACCTGGATGAATGAGAATATTCACAGACTTGTTCCCTCAGGAGGAGAAGTGAGATTGTTGGCAGAGATCATTTTACACCAATGAGGACTTATTTATGAATGAAGACGCTGATTTGAGGTAATAAATTACTTAAAACACTACACAGTGGACCTTTAACTCACCTGTCGTGCAGAAGTTAAGGGGAATCCATTGGGATGCTGAAAATTGACGAAAGAGGTCCAAAGAAGAAGAAACACTTGGTGCCACTCGCTCCAAAATTGATCTTTTGCAGTGATGTCACAGTTAGTTGATGGGTCTGCTCACCAGATCTTACAATCTGCAGCTGACAGACGGTGAAACGAAGCTCCTGCAGGTCCAGACGCAGCGCCCCCTGGTGGTCAGAGCCCACGACACCTTCGCCTTCTGTCCGGTGTCACTGCGAGCGCCTCCGCCATCTGCCGCTCCAGGTGGAGGTGATCATGTATGATGCGGCGTGTACAGTATCACCCTAACGATCGCACGCTGGAACGTCCCAGAGTTGAGAGTATTCAGTCCCTTTTCCCGTCCCGGATGAGGCCCGGTTAACGACCGTGTTGTGAAACCCGGAGCTTGTTAACTCGTCCATTAATTAACGCGTTTTAATTGCCGTGTTGATGTACGGTCGTGTCACGCAGCTGAAAGGCAGGCCTGCCCTTTGAGATTATTAACTTTCACAGGAACATCCATTTATTAGTTAAAGCTGCGTCTGTCAGCGGCGAGCGGATGATGTGTCGACTCTGTCACACACCACCGCCGCCGCCGTTACCGTCTGCTGCAAACTGGCATCGCTTTGTGCTGGAAGTGTTTGTTTGTTCACAGGAGGAAGCCTCAGCTCCATTCTCATCCAGGTTGGTACAATAAAACACTGAAGCTGACGTGACGAGGTATCGATTAGCTTCACTTCCTGCCGTTCTGAAATCGTTATCTGTAAGCGAAGTGTTTGCAGATCTTTTGTGTGAAGAAATTCAAGCGGCTTTTGTCGAGTTGATCTGAATACAGACGGAACAATGAAGCTCCGGTTCATCGTGTGACTGCTCGTGTGTTCCTGTTGTGAAATTGGTTTCTGACGGCGCCCAATCAAATTGATTTGTGTTCGTTACCGACGACGAACAGATCTTGAAGTTTGTTTTCCGATCTTCATCTCAAGTTTCCTTTCTTTACTTGTTTTCCTTTGAGAAGCAGCAAGATAACAACGTCAGTCAGAAATGAAAAGCAGGCGTGTGCTCATTTTTGGTTTGGTCTTGATATTTTTCTGAAATGTCTGATCGTCTGACTGCTTGTGTGTCTCGTCCCATCGAAGGAGCAGCGATGTCACGTCTATTTTCAAATGTTGTCATAACTGATGAAGATGAAGGACACAAAGCAAAGTTATAAGTCACCGGAGTTTTCTTTTAAATGTCAGAGACTGTCAAGACTGTCCTCATGAGAAGAACAGCATCATTTCATCGTGTAGCCAAACACAACACCCAAAAATTATGTGTTCAGTAACAAACAATTGTCTGTAGGTTGGTCAAGACTTTCCTACACTGGTTTCTTCTAACAGCCCGTCCTCGTCAGGAAAACAACCACATATAGTGTGAAAGGAGCTTATTACGACCCATTTTTACGTTTCTTGTCGGGCAGTGACCTCTGGTGGTCGTGGTTATTATCACGGCAGCAAAGGAAGAAGTCAGCTGAAGTAGCATAACGAGCTAAAAATCCTGTATAGGGACGAGGATGAGGATAGACGGAGCACGATGTTTTCCTGAAACCCAATCAAGACGTTTTAGTGCCTCAACCAAACTCTGCAACGGTGATATATGTTGTTGTAGGAGTCACTGGCAACCTGTCAGCTGGTTTGAGGATGTGTTGCCTGATCATCTGACTGCTTGTGTTTCTCGTCCCATCGAACGAGCAGCGATGTCACGTCTATTTCCAAATGTTGTCATAACTGATGAAGATGAAGGACACAAAGCAAAAGCAAAGTCATAAGTCATCAGAGTTATCTTTTAAATGTCAGAGACTGTCAAGTCTGTCCTCGTAAGAAGAACAGCATCATTTCAAATTACGTGTTCAGTAACGATCAGCTGTCTGAAGGTTGATCAAGACTTCGACCTGCTCCATCTTTCCTACACTGGTTTCTTCTAACAGCCCGTCCTCGTCAGGAAAACAACCACTGTGGGTTGACTGTGAAAGGAGCTTATTACGACCTGTTTTTACGTTTCTTGTTGGGCAGTGACCTCTGGTGGTCGTGGTTATTATCACGGCAGCAAAGGAAGAAGTCAGCTGATGCAAAAAAATCCTCTATAGGGATGAGGACGAGGAAAGATGGAGCACAATGTTTTCCTGAAACCCAATGAAGATGTTTTAGTGCCTCAACGAAATGTCCAGCACACCAAACTCTGCAACGGTGATGTATGTTGTTTCAAGAGTCACTGGCAACCTGTCAGCTGGTTTCAGGATGTGTTGCTTTTACATTAATACAATGTTCATTCCCTAAACGTCACCAAGAAGTGACGAGTGCGTTCGTGTGTTGTTGGAATTATCTGAAAATCGTCTTTCCGACTGGAAAAATTCTCGTGAATGAGCCAGAGAAAATGTTGGTGCACGAGTTGCTGAGCTGACGTCATATGATGCCGAGACATGGTGGATGAAAGTAAACACTGGGTTCTCATGCACACACACACACACACACACACACACACACACACACACACACACACACACACACACCTTCACCCCCCTCCATCGTCCTCATTGCTGTTCGTCTCCTCGCCTCTCTCTGATGGAGTCGGGCTCGGAGGGGGAGCTGGATCTCCTGCAGACTGTCATCAGGCAAGACTTCACATACACACACACACACACACACACACACACACACACACACACTCTCTCTCTCTCTCGCTCGCCCTCCTGCAGACGCCTGTATTAGGCAGCCAGCTCTGACTTTATTACCTCACCATGAGATCAGATTAAAAAGGAGGTTTATTGTCCTTCTCTCTTCAAGGTCCTTAAAGTCCCGGTCTGCGTCTGACTCCGCTGCATAATTTAAACATCACTTGTAGACGAGAGCGAGTTGCAAACCGACAGCAGCTCCCCCGTAATAAAGACCGAGCGACGGCGGTCACACTTCACTCATCTCGGTCGGGGGAAAGGCTCGGCGGGAATCTGTTTCGGGACGGACCTCGCCTCGGGGAACTCATGATTGGAGACATCAGCGCCAGTCGCTCGGTGCGATTGGTCATTGGTCTTTGCTTTAGATTTGAACGGAGAAACAGTTTGTGGACATCGGAACTTATTTCAGGCACATGAAACACGACAAACGTTTGCACACATCGTGTTTAGAGAAGAATTGTCCGCCTGATGTTCTCGTATTCATGGTGCAGCTCACAGGTCCTACAAGGTAACTCCGGGTGGTTTTCTCGTCTTTGCACTGATTCTTAGTCCATCTCCTGCTCCTCCACCTGTTTCTTTTACGGCACAATTGAGAATCATGAGCCTCTTTAGCGGAGGACTCCATCCATGTAGCCGGGAAATTTCCCTAACCCTCTCGTCCTAATTGACATTTAGAGGCAGGAGTACCGACGGCAGATCACTCAATTTACTCCATAAATCAGTGCAGCCACAGCAAGGAAAACCAATTTCAGGCAAGAAAAAGCGTTTTTTTATTACGACTTGGGTTTTTATTTTCATCAGCTCGGGGGCGGCGAACAGGAGCAGCGTGACATTCACAGAGGTTAAACAAAGCTCCGGGTTAAACGCATTCATTCAGGAGAGGAAACAGAGGTGAGAATCTCAGGCCGCTCTGTCTGTAAACAGCTGCGACTCCGGCTCTAATAAACTGTAATCTTCATTTAACCTCTCTGTGACTCATCTCTACCTGTCTGAGGATCTCTCCCTCTGTCGGAGGGTGACTCAGCGAGTGAGGCTTCGCTGCAGAGTGAAGCTGTCACAGCCTCACGTATACGGCACGCTGTGCTGCGGGAAAGTTAAGGTTAGATCTGTAAATTAAGTTTGAAGTTCAGGGACACACTCACCGTTCTCTTCTCCTCAGTTTCAAACCGCTTTATCCGACCAAGACGAAGAGAAAAACACAGGCTTAAGACACAGGGACTAACTAACAAACGAAACACAGGTGTGCACAGCGGGAAAGCATCAAAAACAGGAGGTGGAACAACAAGACATACGGTACGAGGGTGAACCTACAAAATAAAATAAAACAAGAAACAAAAAGAGACGACTCTCTGACTCAGAGTCTCAACTCTCTCGGTTCCCTGCTGTCGTCAGTCCATCCATCCATCCATCGGGGTCATCCCTATGTTCCCCGTGTTACGTCTGGCCTAGGGGAACCGAACATAACATGAAAGAATGCTCCCCTCTTTCCCCCACTCCCAAGGATGACTATGACCAAATAGCTGCAGTCCAACAAAAGATCATTATTCAGTTTAAGGAGAATGGTAGCATTAAGCTTCAGGGTGAGCATGGCCCAAAACAACAAACAAAACAATCTCACCCAAAACTAACTTACCTAACCAAAACAAAGAAAACAAAGATTACAGGTTTCTAACCTGACTCCCTATAAAATAAACAGGAGAAAAAGAGACAAACCAAAAGAGCTACTCACCCCTACAACTACCTGGACTGCTAACCTAGCATCTCAGCAAGAATGACAAATAACAAGATCAACACGATTCAATACAACAGAGCCTGGTGCAGATGGGAGTAGGGTCGAGAGAAGAGGGCGAATGTCTCCAGCGGTGGCCATTTATAGCAGCTTCATCAACCATCCACCAATCGGCAGTCAGCACCTGGAGACACACCAATGGTGGTAGCACCACCCTAAGGCAGGGAGGAACAGCACAAAAATCTCAACAATACTAAATTATGACCCTGGGTCATAACACCTGAGTCCTATGTTCCCCAAGCGGGGGTTGTTTAGAAAAAAGGTCTCATGTTCCCTGTTTTTCCCAAAAAGGGACCTATGTTCCCCTGTAGCAATACATACCGGGGAGCATAGGACCCTCTGAAAAAGAGTCCTAGGGTTAGGGTTAGCCATAGGCCTACATAGGCCTATTTGCCATGGAATTTTTCAGTAATGGTGGAATACATATCCACATACATATCGGAAGAACGTAGGACCCTTTTTGGGAAAACTGGGGAACATAGGACCCTTTTTTTGAAAAAGGGTCCTATGTTTCCCGGTCTCATACAAAGAGGGGAACATAGGACCTGGGGAACATAGACACGCTCCTATAACAATTCTAATTTCATGTTTTTATTGGTGTTTTTATTGTCAGTGAAGTCTGGCTTTGAAAACTAAGTGAGTAAGTCATTAATTAAGGAATGGAAATATTTGGGGGGAATCAGTCGTTTGAGTCTTGATGATGAAGTTGCAGGATATTTGTCGGTAAACAGTAATTTATGGTGACAAACTATAAAAAAGTCGGATTCTGAAGTTGGATTGATCTGCTTGAAATTATCAACTTAGTTAGAATGTAAATGGTTAAAAAAAATGTACTTTAACTTGTCGTACAGCAGTTAAGGAGTTGGAAGATTTCTGGAAATGTACAAAAAATATATATTTATTAACCGTTTATTATTATTTTACTAATTACTTTTCAACTTATCATGAAATTTGCAGACCTGTAAAATGAAGGGTTACCAACAGGATCTCTAAACGTTGAATTTGAGGTATGAACACATTTAAGTGCTTTAAAAAAAGGCCCACTTTCTTTTAGTTGACGTATGATGCTGCATGTCACACACACACACACACACACACACACACACACACGGTGACAGCACAGTGGATCTCATTCTCTCCTCATTGTGACAAACCTGCATCCTGCTTCAGTCCGCTCCATTGGATTTCTGTCCGTTCCGCTCGGCTGCCTCTCCTGCAGTCAGTCCGGTCCGCACAGTCCGGCCCAGAGTAAAAAAACACAGAGGCGCGACAGCTGGCCAGTAATTACACTGCTGGCCCCGGTAATGTGATTTATTAGGTCAAGCTGCAGCAGAGAGTAAGTCACTCAGGCAGGTAGTCAGACAGGATCCTCCAGCCTCCGACTCTGGGTGGGAAAAATCACTGCAGCTGGCTCCCTCTGGTGGCGGGAACGCTGCACTGCAACTACTGAAACACTCAGCCAGAAAACACTGTGGTACATCAGTGCCTTTAAGTGAGATGCTGCCTTTTAGGTAAGGTGATGAGTGAACATTTCAGGAGGACATATGACATGAAGGATGGAAAACAGTAGAAGAAAGTCTAATAATAAACCAGGAGGAAGGGAAGTTTACCACTGCAGGGCCGAGGCTGATGGTATCTGTACACACAGCATCAGTTTCTGTCAACAGCTTCCCCCAAAGTGATCCGGTTCATGTTTTGGTTTCATACCAGAACTTTAAGAGTTTATCACCTCGTGGATGATGATCAGGAGAGAGGATGACAAAGTGAAACAATGAAGTTCTGCACACTGATGCAGCTTGTTAGGCAGCAGTGCTCACCTGTCTCTAATTATAACTCTCTACAAGGTCTCATCTTTGCTAATTCCTGAGAATTACCCCTCGAGCGTTGTTTCTGGAGGCGCCCCTCTAGTGAAGTATTTAGGAAGTTTATATCAAGGATTTCCACCCAGGAGACCTCAGATTGAGTCCTGACTGAGTCACCAAAAGTCAAAGTTGACTTGTTTAAAACTTATGTTACGCAAAGTTGCATCCTGATTTTACCCAAACATGATATTTTTCTAAATCTAACTGGGTTTACCTTTGCAAGGCAGGTGGATTTGCTTGTGGTTTTAGAAAGTGCCCGTCCTTTTCTGACCTCTCAGATCCGTCTGTGTAACAAAATCATCAGTGGCATGTTAGGTTATGAAGCCAAGTAGTTTACCTGCACTAAATCTGATCCAAATGCCACTGTTTTTCAAAATAACAGTCCAAAAATCATAATCAAGTCTAACAGGACGTTGCGTTATTGCCCTGCTCGTATAAAACTGGCACTAGAGGGGCAGGTAGAGCATCACAGGTAGACACTTAGTGCCACTGACCAAAGCTGCTGGCATGCAAACACGTTGGTGTTCAGCTTTGTGCCAACAGTTTGTGTGTTTGTCGCTCTCCTGTTAGACGTGATGATCATCGAACGAAGCAGCTCCATTTAAGAAGTGGTTTTCCCCAGTTTGGTGTGGAAGAACTTGACCTCAACCCCTTTCAGCACTTCTGGATTGGACCGTGAGCCGAGCCAGTTAGTGTTGGACGTCAGTAATGCTCCTGTGGATGAATCCCTGCAGCCCGGCTCGACCATCTGGCTGGGAAAGCGTGGAGGCGCCGAGGGAACGGCAGATTAATGCTCGTGCTGATTCGTCCTGAGTCTCTATTTTTCCTTATTGTTTTGTTTCCCTCTCCATCATCGCATGTGCGTTTCGACGTCGCCTCGCTGTAATTAGAGATGGATCATTCATGGTACATTTGCCGTACGTCTCGGGCCACCACACCCCATCAGCCGCCTGATACTTCAATCAATGTTAAATCAGCTCGCGGCTTTCACGGGAGCGGCCGGGGTCGGAGGTCACGCTGAGCTCGGCGCCTGTATGAGGTTTTCAATCACAGCCGTGTGATGAAGATAAGTGTGAGGCGCGGGGGGATGTTCGTCAGGTGCGCCTGCGTGCGGAGGTGTATCACGAGAGGATTTCAATTACAGGTTTGAAGGAGGATGTCTCATGAGGTTTTTCATCAGCAGGTGTGTGTGTGATGAGTCTGTCACTGGATGCTCTTCTTCATCTCACATCCCTGCTGCAGCTGTGCGCCGTCACCCGGAGGCCAGCGAGGAGCTGATGGGGATCGTGAACTCGGACCACGCTGCCCTCCTCTGGTCAGCGTGGGGATGATTATCTGCTCCGCCCGGCTGAAAGAGTTGTGAGGTCTTTATTGGACCCAATGTGCTGCAGCCTGATAGCTTTATCGATCACCACAAATGAGTGAGCGTTCTGAAGCTGCGCAGCGTGGTTTACTGTCCGTGTTGGCAATAAAAGCAGAACTGCCGTCATGAAATTTCTTTATGGGTCATTCCTATTAGCTGCCTGCTTTTAATGGGATTCACTGGTTTATGTGTGGAAGGACGATCAGACGATGCCATCTGTAATCTCAAACACTTTATTCCTTCTGTCAGTTGGTTTGCTTCCATGTCGTGAACATTTCAACCAGTGATGCACGAGGCTGTGAGAGAAACCTCGTACACCTTTTTGTCTTTGTCTGCTGCTCAACATTCAAGACTTTTAGTTGAAAACTCTAAATTGGGCTCAGGGACGAACGCAGGTTGAGGTCAAATTCAAAGGTAGAGGCAGACAATCAGAAAGAGCAAACACATCCGGAGAGGGGACAGATATAATCTAACAAAACCAAGGCAAACAAGAACAGAAGCTGGACTAGATGGCTAACAAACAACTGAGAAAGACGTCAGGGACGGATGAGAGAATGAGAGATGTTGGAGACGGACGAAAAACTGGAATTTCTAGGCGACGGGGGAAAAAAAGGAGGGAAGGAAGTCGAAGACGCGGAAAGTTTAGTCGAGTTTTCGATGAAGTTATTCTCAGAGTTCCCACATTAAAGGAATTATCGCCTTCACAGGATCCCTGACACACGGAGAGAGAGAGAGAGAGGAAACACTGCGAGAACGCAGAGAAACCGACAAAGTCGACAACTTTCACTCCAAAATGAGCGATCCCTCTTATTTAACAAATGTAACACCTGCAGCTGCTGTTGGAGTCATCTCGAGGTGTTTGCTGATTAAATACTTCAAACACCTTGGAAGGAAACCTGTGAGAGAAAGAAGAAGTTCCTCACACTGTTTTTTTAATTTCAAAGAGAAACTGTTCGTATCTGAACTTTAAATAGTCTTTAATTAACAACAAGTTATATTCTACATGTACTTTATACCATCTGATCCCTTATAAAGACATAAAAACGCCTCTAAACACTCCGACTTTGACTGTTTTTGACTTTTTGACTTTGAAACAGGAAGTTAAACAGAATGACACACCACTGTCTGGTTCGTACAGCATCAGGTTAAAGGGTTAATGATACAGCTCGGAAATATTCCTGCCATTAAAAAGATCAGCAAAATGTTAACAACTTGAAACCGGCAGTGGAGATGAGGGTCATATTAGACCGGACCTGGATTCGTTCAGCTCCTGCTCAGAGCCGAGGCCGGAAAATCAAATCACCGACGTGACGGACCGTCTGTCTGATGAAGATACGGATCGCACTGAGGATGTTCTGTTCAGACATTCATGGTCCACAGAGGATGAATTCTACTGACTTCTTCTGTGGTACTGACTTTTCCACCAGTTCATGCTAACATGCTAAACTGAGGTGAACGTGGTAGACGTACTAGTCTGACTCACAGGAGGTGGATCTTCATATAAATGGAAACAACAACGACCTCCAAGGTGGCGACCGATACGCTGAAAATGGGAAGTTACTTCCCCACTTGGGGAACATAGGACCCTTTTTTAGAAAAAAGGTCTTATGTTCCCCGTTTTTCCCAAAAAGGGACCTATTTTCCCCTGTAGCAATACATACCGGGGAGCATAGGACCCTTTTTCTGAAAAAGGGTCCTAGGTTAGGGTTAGGGTTAGCCCGTAGGCCTACATAGGTCTATTTGCCATGGAATTTTTCAGTAATGGTGGAAAAAGTAACAGACCGGGGAACATAGGACCCTTTTTTTAAAAATGTCTATGTCTCATACAAAGAGGGGAACATAGACACGCTCCCGCTAATACGCTAGATGTTCCCTTTTCTTTCTGGATGACACTATCTTGCAGGGCACCATTGCTGCATCCTGTATCCTGTCCCTCGGCGTCGCCGGAGATGATTGTGATTCGTTTTAAGAAATGCAAACACGTCTCTTTCCCCCTCATACCAGATGCAGTGGACGTCCGCCTCATTAGAGACTAATCTCATCCTCATTTAGCATCAGTATGTTAGCATTGTCATTGCCAGCATTAGTATGCAGCCATTAGCATTTAGCTCAAAGCGACACGGTGTCAACGTGCAGCCTCGCAGAGCAGCTAGCATGGCGACAGACTCGGTCCTGTTCTTATCTCGTTAATTAACTCACAACCCGTCAGATTTATCTGCTGACCTCGGGGAGTACTAGTCTATATTATATACATGGAGACTGATGTGCTGTAAGAGAAAATTAACAGGAACATCAAGGATAAAATGAATTAAGGAATTCATATCTGCACAGGCCTGGTGATCAATCTGACCTTCGTGGTTCTCAGCCTCACCAGGCCCATCGATACACATTTAATAATATATAATATTAACACACCTTGATAATAATTTAAAGACACAACCTGTGTGCTGTGAGACAGACGTTGAACACAGCTTTTTATTTTAAGGATACTGGAAGCCAAACATTTTAATAAATGTCGTCAGACAGATAAGACCGCAACTCACTCCATGTCGAGTGCTAATCAAACAGTAGATATTGGATGAAGTGTTTCTCAGTGCAGAGGGTATCAAGTGTTTGTCCCCGTCTCAAATATTACAGCCTACTTCTCCGAGAGCGTCCAGAAAGTAGGACTAAATCAGTGAAGTCAGCAGATTTATGAAAAGCAAACCCTCCACCAAACTTCCAGAGTTGGTCATTAGACTCAGGTGGAGGCTCTGACTCCAGACATCATTAGTATTATCAGGAGAGGTCAGCCAATCGGATCGGGTCGCGCACATTAAAATTTACTAACTGTCACGCAGATGATGAAATAATTTGGCGGACGGACGCGGTAAACCGGCGACAAGAGGTCGCGTCCCCTTTTTAGATTTATATGACTCGTGTAATCACGCCGGGTGATCGAGTGAAATGAAATACCAGATGTTTATCCGGCCCGGAACTAACTTTGAATCACTGAAGGTCACTGGTGGAGGCAACGCGCCGTAAATATCATCCAGGTATAAATCAGTGATGTAGAGTTTCAGGGCGAATAAAAACAACAATCCAAAAGACGTCCTCTTCTAGAAGTGGTGTCGAGACGAGGTCAAAGAGAAAAACACTCAGACTAAGTCCATCAGTGCCGCCACTGGATAGATCTTTACTTCTATGTTCTGCGATTCTTTGCTGGATGGATGAAACGGAACAGAACTAACACTTCAGTTCTCTGGTTGAGGACAACAAGGTCTTGACAAACAAACGGTGATCACAGCTGACCATTTCATGAAGAGGTAAAATAAAACAAAGTCCAGTTTTCGACTCATTTTCAGACAGACGCTGCAGAGGATTCAGTAGAAGAACAGAGAGAAAAATAGCCTGAAGGTTAAACACCTGTTCAGTCCTGCACCTGAATATTTTACCTGGATGTGCAACACAGTTGGTCCCCACATGGACATGCAAACGAGTAAAGAATTAATCTCTTCTCTCACTCGTGTAACACAGTCGTAACAGAGACATAAAGGTTTTGGCTTTGGTTTCCGATCCTGTGAAATCACGATGAAGTTTTTCTTTTCTATCCTGCAGAATTTCACATAAACATTCAGGAAATCAATCATATGAGAGTGTTTTCTCGACCCCACGTGTAATAATCCCAACAGAATCATTACTGGATTGACGGAACAACACAGAACAACACAGGCGTCAATTTTCATTCAGCTCTGGACGTCTCGGCCCCTCCAGGAGAAACCTCAGCACTTACAGAGTGACAACACCTTTATTTAACCGCGTGCCTCTCTCCTGCTCGCCGTTTGATTTATGATCTCCTCTGCTTATCATCAGCCGGCCGCCCCGACGTGAGGTCCTGTCACCTCCTCGCCGCGTGTCACCGTGTACGGCGCTCAGCTGTCGGATCACTGATGTGTCGCCGCTCTCCTGTCGGCGGCGAGTCGAGTCCTGCTTTTGATTGCTGGTTGTTCAGACCTCAGACGAGCTTCAGCGCCGAGACTTCAAAAGATTGTGAATCATTTTTTTAAGATACTTTCAGGTGGATAAAAAAAAATAACAGTGAGAGTGTCCAGAAGATGAAAATTTAAATTGCACTGCAGAGAAGAATTGGAGCATCTCGCTCAGTGTGTATTCAGTGTTGTTGAACGAGGCCGTGCTGTTTGTTCCGCTCTGAATTTGAAGAAGAGGACAAAAAAAAAAGAAGAGCTGAATAATAGAGCTTGGACGTCTCCTCTTGTATACTTTCCATCCCTAAGAAATATCAACATGTAGTCAGAAAGATGTTCCACCGCAGCAGCGAGCTCTCCATGAATGATACATCACAACATGTCACTTTGGCCACTAGAAAAACATTTTAAAGTGCTCGAAAATTCAGCCGTGATTCCAGTTATTACAGACAACGAGGCCAGCTGCAGATGGAGTCACATCATTGGATCATTCGGAGGACACCTGGGTGTATTTTCAGCCCTTTGTGGCGAGAGCTGCGGACGTATACGGGTGTTTCTGTGGCAACCAGAGCCGGATACATTTCACAGGAAGTCCGACCACCTCCACCTCACAGACGCTCTTATTGTGCACATCGCAATATCAGTATCTACAGCGACCTTACACGATATAGGTCAAACTTTTGCACTGCTGGACAAATCTGCACACTATTTATATTCATATTCACACTCTGTTTGTAGTTTCATGATGTCTTTTAAGTATTTCTAGTACTGTTTGTTGTTTTGCGCCTACAGCAAATTCCTCGTATGTGTAAACTTAGTTGGCGATAAAAGCAATTCTGACTCTGATCCTGTGATTGGGTGTAATTTAACATGAATCATGATGTTTTTCAAACCACACTCAAGAGGTTTTTGTGCCAAGGGAGAAATTGAAAATTCAATATAAACAGTTGCAACACAACAAAACATTCAGTTTGAAGTTTGCAGAAGCAAACACAACATGTATTCTGGTTGATTGGGTTGCAACAAAGTACTGTGAAGGTTGTGTGATGCTCTAACACGTGATGGGATCATTCCACAGGTAAACAGGTTCATTGGTAACAGGTGATGGTCTCTTGACCTGGTATGACGGGGCATCAATGAAAGGCTCAGTCACTCACAAACAAGAGCGAGGCGAGGCTCACCGCTCGGTCAAACACATGATTATATGAAGGACCTTCAGCCCAGTCACCTTAATGAAATGTTCATATCTTGTATTTGTGCAAACCAACTTGAGCATGTGATACGTACCATACTGACATGTTCACGGTACGTGTCATGTCATGTTTACATCATATGTTCAGTATATGAGCTGACTTTTATGTGCAGGGGATGGTGGTGAAGATCGAAATCACCTTGGGACATTTCCAGCCACGATCAAGATCTTCTCCTAAGCCTAACCAGTGACACAAAACTATAATGTAACCCGTGATTTGCAAAAATGGACAGTGCCTATTCTGGTTTGATGTTTTTACTATGTTAAAGTGTTTGTCAGTAAACAGAGTTCATTTGGAAATGATTGCATTCTGTTTTTATTTAGGTTCTACAAGGCAACCGAACTCTTTTGGACCGCTGTTCGCTTCTTGTTTCGACCAACAAAAATGAGAAAATGTACCAACTTCGTGCCTTCATACATCATCATATGTTCAGTATATGAGCTGACTGTTATGTGTAGAGGATGGTGGTGAAGATCGACACCACCTTGGGACATTTCCAGACACGTTTTTTGGTGATAAAATCAGGTATTCTAAGCCGAGCAAGATCTTTTCCTAAGCCCAACCACGACATAGCACAAAACTAAAATGTAACCCGTGATTTGAAGAAATGCACAGAGCCTCTTCTGGCAACCGAACTGTTTTGGACCGCTGTTCGCTTCCTGTTTCAACCAACAAAAATGGGAAAATGTACCATCAAAACCAGATACTTTCAACGAGACATCAGAACATTTCCCAGCCGTGTAACAAAACTGTGCACTTGACCTTTTCCTCACCCTGACAGAATGTTTCTGTACCTGAACCTAACAGATGAGGTTGGTTTGTATCTCAGCATCCTCAGTGGAAATAAAGACCAAGAAGTCATCTGATTTGCTGCTGATATTAAAAATACATCTTAATAAATGATTCAATGATCTGAACTGCCTGCGTTCAGTATGGTACTGTAAATGTTCTGTACATTTTGGGAAGTTCAGCATGTTCCCTTTCAGAAATACCTCAGTGAGACTTCTGATGTTTGCTGCCGTCTGTGGTTCTGTTTAATGTTCAGATCAGGTCCTGGTTCAACAGAGTTACCATAGAGACTAATAGAAAGAAAAAAAAGAGATGAAAATCCGATGTGGCTGAAAGAGTGCATCCAGCCCATCTGTCTCTCTCTGAGTCTTAACCTTTTCACTCTCGCTCTCATTCCTCCTTTCATCACATCCAGTTTTCTGTCCTACATTCATCTTCTGATCCAAACCCGGCACTCGCCGACCCCGTCGCCGTCTCATCTCCTCTAGCCGCAATAAGCTCGGTTCATTTTCCAGCTCTCACCGCTTTAGTTGAAAACCGCTTTGAGGAGCACTTTACTTCCTCGATCGCGACGTATTCGCTCCACCGGTCCGACTCAATTGTGCATTTACGTGACACCGGGTCAAGTTGAGTGATTGCTGGCGACCGGGAATCGTATAAAAAAAGAGTTTGAAAAGATTTGAGCTGCGTGAAAAACATCATTTTGACAGGAAAAACACGGATTATCTTTAATGTTTGCACCAAATATGACATCAGCTCGACACAGAGCTCGGATTTACTGTAACATCGACAAGAGATCACAGAAAATAAACGTTATTCACCTGCAGATTTCTGTGACAGTGTAGATGTGGTTCAGTAGTTAATAAAAATATGTTTTAACCAAAACGGTTCCATTATCACAGTTTTAAAACTTTTTCAACAGAGATTTTAACATTTCTATTACTGCACGAGACCCACCAGATGTTTGACATCTCAGGTTTTGTAGATAATATTGTTTAATCACCATTATTTTTCAGAATAATACCACGATAGAGAAGCAATTTCCTTCGGTGGTACAAAATGTTTCTTTCCTGTTCAAGGACTGGGTTTTTTTTCCAGAGCAGACTACGTGACATCTGCAACATTTTGTCTTGAGACTGAGACAAAGCCTCTCAAGGACGACTCGTCACAGGTCCTCCAGTTCAAGTGGTTTTCAGGACATGTTGTCAACTAGCGAGTCCTTCAACCCTCCGACCGGCACTTGACGCTGACACCTTTTTTTCTTGTAAGAGGTATTTTTTGGATGAAGTGCGAGTCAGAGATAAAGATTTACCTCTGCACACCACGTTTCTGTAGCTTTATTATGATTGTGTACATTTTCCTTTATGTGATGCTATTCGTGCTATTCGTAATTCTGTGAGTCTCAACTCTCTCACCCTCGAACCTGATGAAGGTCTGTGTGCTGAAATGTTCTGATTGAAAGTGGAGGACGGAGGAAGAGGAACTTTTTTCTTTTCGTTCTGACCTTCTTCTGTAAACAAATTAAACCCTTTCACGTTCCTGACGATGCGAGGCCCGCAGCGACGTCTGTTCAATCACGTCTCGAGATGAACCTTTTTTTAAACAGCCTTTTTGTTTCTGTGGAAACAAGAGCAGCTGCAGATGTTTCAGTGAATGATTCATGACGCGGCGACGGGATGAATGGCTGCTCGGCATGCAGGGACACGTATGTGCATTATGGCGATCATTACTGTGAACATAAAGCCGACATGCGTGTGTGCTCGCAGGTGCACAACCTTAACTTACACCTCTAAATGTGCAGTTTAGATCAGTGCTGCAAAACTTTTCTGTTTTTGACTCTAAAACTGCTGTCACAACTCACATAAAGCAAATATACAAAAAAGGAAATACTAGAAAGATGTCTGAAGAAATAAATACGCCAAACCGAAAGGGGGCAGCTTATAACCAGAGTAACTGCTGCTAACTGTAGCTGCTGTTAGTTAGTTAGCTCAGTTAGCTTTGCAGCTAGCAGTCTAGACAACAGTTTTACAAGACAATACACATCTTTGACACCAAACCTCTTATTTCTTCTCATTCTGTTGACATTTGCAGTTATAATTTAGAATATTTTAAAACTAAAATTATAACATATTGCACATTTAAATGCCTCTTTCTTTGCTAACAACCTAATCCCCAGATTAAATGTTCGCTAAGTGCATTTAAGCAAAACCACAGTTAATTAAAACAACAGTTTTGGATGTCTGGTTAGGTTTATGCACCAGAAACCACCTGGTTAGAGTCCGACTTCCCCTGAAAATATCTCCAGGTATCCTTTAACAATATCCAGTTGTGTGACTCAAACTTCGATCAGCTGTTTGGTGGCGTTGCTGGCCTGATCTCCATGGTCTTGGATACATCCCCAGGTGATAATAATCAACTTGGAAATATATGAAACCCGGGTCAGATTTAAAGTTTCCACCTCTTTCGTCATTAAAAGGACACAAACAGCGGACACTTTCAAAGTCAACGCTGACGCTTCATTGATAATAACGGATAAAGAAATAAAAACGCCGCAAGACAAATAGACAGAGACGTGAGGGAGAAGATGAGAGGAAGGGCAAAGATAAGGACAAATAATAGCAATAGTGGGAAAAGGGTTTTAAGAGATGATGAGGAGAAAATACACGTCTTAATCTATCAGCCTTTTCCTTCTTCTTTCCGCCGTCCTCTCTCCCGTGTCGGCCTACCTGTCGTCCTTCTCACTTTGCCTCAGCCTATCTGTCCATCAGCCATTTCTCACAATCAAAAATATCTCTTTTCACTTCCCTGCGACTCTCCGGCTTCTATCTCGCTCTCTTTATTTCTGCTATTCCCTTTCCTCCCGTCGCTCTGTGACTCTGTCGATCCGTCTCAGTCAGTCTCTCTCTCCGTCTCTGCCGTGGCCTGATTTCCTCTCCACTTTGTCTCGCAGCCGTCGAAACACAAAGAGCAGCATGTTTTCTTTGTGTTGTTTTAACTCTTCGCTGTGGCACCAAAAAAAAAAAAAGAATAAATGAATATATCTCTGCCAGCAATACATAATCTCAGAACAGCATTCATACGCTCGATGTGAAAAAAAGTGCAGCACAGTTAGTTGTCGTCTGTTTTTAGCTGCACATGTTGTCGTTGGCAGGCAGAGCTCAGAGAGGATGTGACAAAACTGACAATCATATTTTAAAAATGGTAAATAAAGCCATTGTCACGTCTTGTGCACTGTACGTGTCGAGGAAGGTCTGGGCAGGAGCAGCTCGGTGTGTTAGTTAGACAAACATTTTTAGCCCGAGTTTGTTGTTTCTGTTCCTGTGATTCAGGAGAAAGTTGCTCTGTGATCCGAAACAAAACATGTTTTCGTCTCTTCTTCCCCGAGACCGCAATTATTTCCTCCTGACTGCAGAATAGATTTTCAACTCAGGATCGCATTTTTGGGGGTTTTTCATCACAAAGGGACAGAGACAGAAGACGCAGGAGCTGATTTCTTTGTGATCACGGAAAAGAAAAACACATTTGTGTCCATTCTGAGATTCTGCACGGAGGTAGACCGCTGCTTAAACCTTCAGATAACACAGTTTTGTCACTTTGTCAACTAGTTTATTGGCAATATGACACAATCGGAGCAACTTCTTCACCCGAGGTACACTCTTAGAAATAAAAGTTCTAAGTAGAACCATATAAGGTTCTTCGGCTTGTCCTCATAGGAGAACCCTTTTTGGTTCCAGGTAGAACCTTTTATAAAGGTGGAGGGTTCTACCTAGAACCCAACATAAAGGGTTATACCTAGAACTGTGTGTGTAAGGTTCCACCCAGAACCCCCCATGAGAGGTTCTACAAAGAACCCATACAGGATCTTATACCCATGCTTTCCACAATCCCTGAAGAACTCTTTCTCCAAAAAAGGGTTCTCTGGATCAAAATGGTTCTTACTGGAACCGTTAGTGTTACCAAGAACCCTTTTAAAACCCTTTATTCAGGAAAGGGTTTTTAAAGGGTTCTCTGGTTCAAGATGGTTCTTACTGGAACCGTTAGTGTTACCAAGAACCCTTTTAAAACCCTTTATTCAGGAAAGGGTTTTTAAAGGGTTCTCTGGATCAAAATGGTTCTTACTGGAACCGTTAGTGTTACCAAGAACCCTTGAAAAACCGTTTCTTTGGGAAAGGGTTTTTCAGAAGCAGATGGTTCCAGGTAGAACCTCAGCCCTTGTAGAAGAACCCTTTTGGAATCTTTATTTCTAAGAGTGTAGTTCTGAGAGCGCTGGAGGACGGGGTTGAGTGTTGGTTCACCCAGAAGACTGAGGTTCAGTGACCTGTTCTTAAACCTTTTTACGCTTCGACCTAGTCAAAGTAATGTTTGGTGACATCTGTTTCCAGCAGGAAGGCTTTGCACATTGCACACGGACTCTAAAGACTCTATTTCTTCTTAATTTAATTATCCATCTGGCGTGCATGTTTGTAAAAGCTCCACAGGATATCTACTGTTCAAGCTCAGTTCCTCTACATTTAAAGGTTACCATGGATAATAGGAAATGCACCAACTTTAACAGTTTCTCTGTTCTCAGTATCTCTGTTGTGTCCTGGTGGCCGGTGTAAGTTTAATCCATGGTCTAACACACCGTGACACCGAGTAAGACTCCCCCTCGAGAGGTCAAGTTAGCTGACCGCTAGCTTAGCTAGTTTTAGCAACCTCAGAAAAGACCGCACGATAACAATACACTGCAGCTTATGTCTCCAACTAGAAACCGCCATCAAAAAGCCACAATTAATGGTGAGAACAGCAGCAAACTTCAGCAACAGTACATGTACAGTCCCAGCACACAGTACGAAGCATCAAACATCTGCTAGCTTTGCTGGATTTGTATTAAAAACACAGCACAACTCACCCTCTCCTCCAGCAGCCTGCCTGTGTGGGGAAGCCCTGACGAGTCGATTACCGAGTGCAGTAGATTTCCGCAGCTCAAGAATGAAAATGACTGATTATTACTCCATGGAACGCTCAGTTCTTATTATGGAGAGCTGACAGGGAAAAGAACGGAAGTAATGGCCACTGTTTCAGCTTTCGTTTGTGACTGAATCCCTGACTGAATTAATGTGACTGAAAACTGGGGATGATGTGGTTCAGTCGCTTACCCGACAGCCTATGCACCTGAAGACTATTTAAACCTACGGAGAACGGATGATTGCTTCTCCCAACAACCTCACATTTTCATCTTGAAGGCTGGAAATGAACACAGATTGGACAAACTGAGGAGAAAACAGAGGCGACACGCCGAGCGATAAGTAGTTTATGATTGCCGCGGCTTCACCGGGCAACGAGCGTGAAAACCTGTCAGAACATAAAAATTCATACGTCCTGCAGAACTCAAAGAGACACAGAATTGCCAATTTCCGTTGTGTTAAAGGGGAAGAAACAGAGGAAATAGCTTCTGTACAGACGAATGGACTGTGTGAACCAGTTGCTCGGTTTTCTATTCGCTTCCAGTTTTGTTTATTCACTTGTCTCATCGTTCACATCTGCAGAACCCTGAAGGAACAGACTTCATCTGATTCATCTTCATGATCAAATCACATTCAGTGTAATCAGCTCAACATAACGAGCTTTAACTGCATCAGTATGGATACCGGAGTTTATGGTTTGACTTATTTCTTTCTTTTGTCTTTTGTCTAGTTCATTACGAAGCATCCCTTTCCTCTGCCAGCTGAGACTTAAACAAACCCAATAAACAAGTTTATTTTGCCTTCACAGCATCCAGAAGTGCTTCAACAGCTGAAACCTTGATGGTCAACACATCTGGAAGGTGACAGTGGAGACCCGCTGTAACTCAGAGCAGTGATCTGTCTTACTTAGTCTGATCTTACAATGAACTAGAACTTATCTATTTAATATTTAACTCTACATGTAATTTAATATTCAGGTCCACGAGCACCAGTGGAACCGTAGAGGTTCCAGGATCTTAATGACGAGATATGAAATCCGGTCACTCACTCGTGAGTTATGGTTTTTAATGAATCTGTAACGACTTGATCGTAAAAATGTGTTTTCTCAGGTTTTAAATGTATGACTTAATATCGCTTTGAATATATTAAGGTGAAAAATCAGAGGGAGAGTTTGGAAGAATCTACTACATCTACTTTGTTTATGATTCACTGCTGTTGAGGTGAAATGCATCCAGGGAATATTATACCTAGATTAAAAGATTTTCGTTTCACTTTTATTACCATTAACGCTTCTGTTTCTACACCAAGCACTTCTTTCTTCCAATGAATCGAACCTCCAACAACTTTATTTCCATTCGTTTCCTCAGTAGAAAGTTTTACTTCAACCTTTATACATCTAGAGTTGTTTTTTTTGTGTGTTTTTTTAATTATTGTGACGACTGCTCTCATCAAAATGTCTTTATCAACGACTACCTCCAGGGCTGAGAAATGAAGCTAACGCAGAAGTACCAAAAACTGTCCAGCTTTGACTGACAGCTAGCCATGAGCTGTTTATCAGGCTTAATTAATGTTAATGTTAATTGTACTAACAGACGGTAGCCGAGGGACAAGTAGCCTTGTGTCGCGCTCAGAGCAAAGAAGGTAGACGCAAATGCAAAATTTTATTCTACAATAAACCACAGGAGCAGGTTGACAGAACAGCAGGGAGACGACTCAACAAAGACTGAACTAAATGCCGCACGTAGGTCCAAATAAACTAAACTTAACAAGGGGATGAGGTGGTGATAACCTGAGAAAAACACTGGGATCAGGGCGGCGCTAATGAGGCTGATGCAAGACAGGTGTGGAAAAGAGACACTGGTAACACAGTTGAGCAGGAAAAAGGGCGGGAAAGCATCCAAAGACAGGAAGTTGAGACGCGAGGAGAAAACCCACAAAACTGAACCGTAAATAACTGAACTAAAAACCCAAGACCTTGACACCCCAGTGGCTTCATCTGGCTTGTCTCAGCTCCTGCCACCTCTTCTCCCATCTTTGATTACCTGAGAGTTGTGCCGGGGTCAGTCCAAAATGGCAACGACCAGTACCATCCACTGTGAGGATCATTCTGGATCTTCTGTAAAATATGGGTGAACCAGCTGACTGTTACTTTGAGGGAATTATTCCTGGAACTGGGTCCAATTAACATGAGCTTTCAAAAACGTCTTCCTTCTTTTGTTTTTCTTCGCTCATCCCTCGTTCCGCTGCGCTCACTACTCCCACTCTGCAGTTTTGTCATTGATCCTGATACTTGCGGCAGCAAACAAGGTCAAATCTTCCCAAACAATCCAAACAGCTCCTGAAACACCTCCTCCTCTGTCCTCCTCAACTGTCAGGACGGCAAACAACCTGACATCAATTTAGCAGAAAGTAGGACGCAGCGGAGGGACAGAAAAGGGATTTGCGGAGCTTTCAGACACACCCACTGGGTTCTCATTTGTCAATTTGATCCAGCTCGTATCCTCCGAGTATAAAGTGTGGTAGTAGCACCACCTCAGTCCACATTTGTCAACCCTGTGACAGCAGGGGGGGTTTGGGAGTTCGCTAACAAAACGAGACGTACGGCATTTCAAACAGTTAAAACTGACTTTAAGGTGACTTTTAAAATACTGGTTTGTACTTTTTAAAGTCACCTTCCATCTTCATCAAATTGAATAGATTTATCACAGCTGCTTCACCTTTACTTTGTTCCTGTTGTTGATGGAAATAAAATGTATCTGCAGTTTGAACCTCAGTCATTATGGTCCAATTTGTAAAGGTTTGAGACACGATTCCCTCCCTTGTTTGGTGTATTTGTACAAAATCATTGTATTCTTTCCTGGAGGCAGATGGTTCAGATGAAGTGCAAGAGGAGCACACTCATAAAACAACTATTGTTTGAATGCATTTAAATAATTAGCACGTCTGATTTTAGCACAGAAAGACGCCTCCACCTTCAACCCAGCTGTTTGCTCTTCTGCACTGCGGTGAGCAGGAAACATGAAATGCAAAATTTTAGCGTTTTAATCTGAGAATTTAAAGTAGAACACTCACTGTTGAACGTTTTAGATATTATATCATGTTCGCC
Source organism: Lagodon rhomboides (assembly GCA_039737535.1). Classification (NCBI taxonomy): domain Eukaryota; kingdom Metazoa; phylum Chordata; class Actinopteri; order Spariformes; family Sparidae; genus Lagodon; species Lagodon rhomboides. Next base: position 3,411,234 of record CM077799.1, read on the forward strand.
TCACTTTAAAACTTTAGCAAAGATAAAACTGACACCCGAACCTCCATTCTAAATACTAAAGTAAACCTCCCTCGTATCTTGTTTTGATGAAAGAGATTTAATATCTCGGGCGACCACGAACAAAACAAAACACAAATGCTGTGAGATGCATTTCAGACGACCTCTGGGACGTTAGCGCCGGCAGTGGAAGCAGTGACGAACGGGATGCTGCAGTCAATCAGCCGATATCACAGAACGGCAGATGTATTTGTAAAACACAGGAGTAGAACTTGTTCTGTCTGCACGCCGTCCAGACGTAAATCTAACAGGCAGTCGGTGTCGAGAAGCTTTTATCGAGCTGTAACGTGATGCAGTGATGTGTTCTGTCTTCGGTGAGCTCTCAGTACATTTCAGGAAAGACAGAAAAAAAAGGTCTGATCCGGTTCACTTAGGGGTCAATAATTACTTTCTCTGTTCCCTTGAAAATTGAACTAATGAGCTTCTACAGGAAGGTAAAAAAAAAATTTGAATTTAAGAGACGAGGATGAAAAGACGAAGAGAAGAACAATCGAATACATTTTTCATTCGAAGACGGTTCCGACTGTCTTCTGCATCAAAGACGAAGACGTGGAAACGGAGGATAAAACATGAGGACCATCTCTGTTTTACAACTCTGGGGACACGCTGGGATATTCTGAGGACGAGTTCCTGTTCTGATGATTAGAGAAGAAACTCTGACTGCTGTATTAATCCATAGGTTGTCTGGTACTGAGACAGCTTCAAAACATAAGATTCAGTTTTAAGTGATTGACCTGAAGGGACAAACACCTGACGGGTCGTTAACAGAGTCTATTTAGTTAATTACTGGAATTCTGTGTACTACTTTCACATTTCTGCAACATTTTGTGCAGTTTAACCTTCATGTTTGGATGATTTTTAAACCTGCAAATCAATGCCTACTGGAATGCTTTCCGTCCTGCAGGAGGGAAAGAGTTTGTGTTGAGTGAGAATCGCTATGAATTTATGAAACGCTTTCATTACCGCATTGTTTAAGATTGGGCAATCATGTGTCGCAAAGTGACAAAAATCCTCAGCTTTTAAACTCCCGACTAATCAGACCGCCAGGTGATTTCGCTGATTAACGCATCGCCGACCAGACAGGATGAACTAATCAGTGAAATCAGCTGCCGGTGTGTGTGTGTGTGTGTGTGTGTGTGTGCAGACGCTGTGGTAGCCGTGATTTTATGTAAATCTGACAGACGAATAAACCTTTTCATTATGTGTGTGATGCAGTGTGTTTTCACAAAGCTGTGTGAGGGCTGTGGAAGTCTTCCAGCGTGTCCCGAGGCTTAAGGAACGCAGCAGAGAGGCGTCCGCCGAGTCGTCGTCGTCGCCGCTTATCCTCCTGTTACCTGCGTTGCCCCTGGATACGGGAGAGGATCTCTTTTCTTCTCCTCCCATCACGCCCTGCCTTGTATTCCAGGCACGCGAGAGTGTCGAGTCAAGGGTGTGCACACACAAACACACATAATACAGTCAGAGACACGCAAAGGTTTAAATACGCACACTCACCTGAACACAAACACACACATACAGAAAACACACACAGTGCGGAGACTGTCGGGTTGTTGCATCAGAACAGAGGAACACCCCCTCCTGCAACTCCTGCTGCTCAAGTTAACTACATTCAGATGAGGAAAATGTGTGTGTGTGTGTGTGTGTGTGTGTGTGTAGAGGCTGTAAATGCTAAAAAGCCCAGAACATGAATACTTGATGGGCACACACATCACATTTGTGTGTGAAGTTCTGGGTTGTAGTTGAAATCCCAAACCGCAGGGCATGAGTGTACACAGCAGCTGACATGTCTTACACTGTATGTGTGTGTGTGTGTGTGTGTGTGTGTGTGTGTGAGACTAAAGTTGAAAGAGCAGAAACACGTGTGTGAGCGTGTGAAACCAACGGATCGTTGATTCAGACGTCATGATGCGTGTCAGAGGGTTAAAAGCAAACAGCGTATTCAGAGCTCATTATTTTCCTCTTCATGTGAAACAACATGATTGTGAGCTGAATGCTGAATAATTCAACTCCTTCTCATTCCCAGGTCGTCAGGTACTCACAATGTTTTGATACGCCCCCTCGATGTCTCATGCAGACGGACACGGTGTGAGACGTTCACATGAAACACTTGCAGTTTGGTTAGGTTTAGGAGAATATCATGGTTTAGATTCTTACTTCCAACTCATCAAATACAGCAGCTCGGTCAACCTAAAGCTTCAAAAACCTGCTCGTATATAGCACCAGTTTCTCAAGTGAAGAGCTCCATGGTCACGTTAGTAAATACATTATTCTTTGAAAATAAAGCTTGTAAATTAAGAGTTGACATATGATGGCACTGAAGACTTCTGGACTATTACCAAACTACACGGTTAGTTTTAGGAAAAGATCATACTTTAGGTTAAGTAAGTACAAAAGTCACAAGTGACGTAAGTACATCGCTCACGTATGTAAGGTAGTCATCTACATACGTTGAACTCTCCAGAGGGTAATTCCAATGTAAGACCCATCGAATGACCCAAGTTTCCCCTGACTTACACTTTTCTCGCTCTTTATACTACCGTACTCATCAAATACAGCAGCTCGGTCAACGGCCTTTAAGCTTCAAAAACCTACTCGTATAGCGGCAGTTTCTCAAGTGAAGAGCTCTGTGGTCACGTTAGTAAATACATAATATTTATCTGTTAGTCTTTCAAAATAAAGCTTGCAAATTAAGAGTTAACATATGATGGCGCTGAAGACTTCTGGACTCTTACCAAACTACATGGTTAGTTTAATGAAAAGATCATACTTTAGGTTAAGTAAGTACAAAGTGATCTAAGAACATCATTCACGTATGTAAGGTAGTCATCTACATACGTTGAACTCTCCAGAGGGTAATTCCAATGTAAGACCCATCGAATGACCCAAGTTTCCCCTGACTTACACTTTTCTCGCTCTTTATACTACCGTACTCAAGGGCCGCCTCAAGAAGTGACTATAGAGGGGAAACTGCAGCATCAAACTCAGAAGCATACAGCCACCGACCAGGCTGCTGTATTTGAGGCGTTAGGAGTGAGAAAACACACTTTGACTTCAACCATTTCTTTTGTTTTGTAACTCATCCTCAAAGGTTCATTTTCGCCAAATTTTTCTCAGCACTTTTTATCACCAGCAGGATTTTCTTAGATGTCAACTTCATAAGAGGGGTTTGTTGTTTGTTTGGTGATCAGACAACATCAAATATGCAAAAGCCAAATATCATTTTGATAACTCTCGATGCATAGTTACATATCCAGCAGCATTTGGAGGCACATTTGAGTCCTGTATCAACTCTCTTTTCGCTCTGTTTCTGTTCTCTGCAAACTCCTGAGGGAGCTATCTGGCTCTTTAGCTGCTAAATGCTCCACCATATGTTCACTGTCTGGATGCTAACTTCTGTCTGTCTGCTGGTTTCTGCTGTCTGCCTGCTGCGTCTCGATACAAACACTGATATGAACGAACTGAATATTGCAGTGACCTCAACAATAAACGTAAAACTGAACATTTAGTGTCACAATGATGAATTCCAGGCAGAGCTGCTGTATCTGACTGCATTAGATTGTACAGATGTACCTTATCATTTTCCCAGTGAGAGTTTATTGACTCAATGCTTTCACATAGAAATATTCTGCATGGTTTGTGCATCATTTTTTGCACATTCCAACCCAATCGCCAGATTAAATGTTAGACTCAACGTTGCAACATAAAGAAATGGCCAGTTTTAACGTATCTGTGGTGTTACAGAAACTTACTCAGCTGTTTAGATGCTCATGCTCTGGTTAAGTTTAGGCACAAAAACTACTTGGTTAGGGTTCGAATAACATTGGCTTAAAACACCTGTTTTGGTCGCCACTATCACGGATGGCGATGGTCCATCACCACATGGTTCCTTGATGGATGGAAGTGTCCCCAGGTGTCCTTAAAAGTATCCAGTGGCTGTTTGGCAGACGTGTTGGCTGGAGAATTGAATCAAGTTGTGCTGGTTTGGACAGCATTTGGCTGCACAGCACGAGTTTAAAGACCATCAGCAGGTCAGTGAGGATTAAAATCTGGTCATTTTATCTGTAAAATTATCACCAGCTGCAGCACACTCGAATGGAAAGCGTATAGCAGAAGTCAGAGCGTCGACTGTGTCGTTATGAATGTGCAGAGAAAGGAAATACAGATAATGGATGCACATGCGAACATTTAATGAGCTCAAGACGTTTCCAAACAGCTGGCGACACACAGTAGCAATATAATTCAACATGTGCTGTTTTCATCAAACAGTGTGTGCTCTTATTGTGATTGCACCGATTGAGAGAAGATGGCGGTTTATTAAGCCCTTTGGGCGCATCGCCGAAAATGCATATAAAAGGGACGAGACACGGTAAAAACAGATTTTAAGTGTTGTGTGTGTTTGTGTGTGTGTGTGTGTGTGTGTGCTGACTGTGTGCAGACTGCAGACATTTATATGATCGTCACATGTGTTCGTGAGAAAAGAGAAACAATAGATGATGAATGCATGTGCAGACGTTTAACGAGATGGCTACATTTACAAACAGCTGGCATCGCAGTGGGATTATAATGTGACACATACGCTTTTACCGCCACACAAATAATAAGTGTGTGCCGTTATCGTGATTGCACCTATTAAGAGAATATAGCGGTTTATTAGGCCCCGTGGGGATGCAAGGGGGAAAGAGGAGAGATTTTTAAAGGTAATGCGTGTCGCACTTTAACGCCAATTCATCATTATAACAATAATTATGGTGTTAGTATGATTAAAAAGAACACATTAAACCATCATCACAAACACTATCAGCCTCTAACGACCACTATATTACATTTACAGCACAGAACTTCTCCCATTTAAGAGGGAAGGCAAAAAATACAGGACTATTAGCTCGATTTTATCTTTTTGACGAAACTGACCACCACGCTTTGTTTCCATCAAACATTTATTAAATATTTTTGACAAAAATAACATCCTGTGCATCTCAAAGTCTTCACTGAGACCATTCAGACACTGGTAGAGTCGATCATACAAGGTGCCACCTGATCATAAGGAACAATAACACACTCAGGCATCGATGGAGGAGCCACCTGAGGCAGTTTGGGTTCAGTATCTTTACCCAGGGACACTTCGACACGCAGGTGGGCGACCACACAACATCCTGAGCCACAGCTGCCCAACTAACATCCAAACTATTCTCATGGTGGAGTGGTGAGGATGAATGGAGGAGTCTTGTTAGTCAGCTGGTGTGGTTCGTCTATAAAGCAAAGTTTATCTACTTTCATTTGTCGACTGAAGCCACCAGAGTCAACAAAAACAGACGGTAGCTTTGACTTACGTATATGAGCTTACTCACATGTGTTTTACTTGCTGTCATGTACATACTTGAAGGTTTCATCAAGTAATTGTTGCTACCTGCTACCTTTTAGAAAGTAAGATATCTCATAAAAGTGAAATGCAGATGAGTCAGGAAGAAGATGCAAAGACAACGATGAACTAACCTATGAAGGAATTGATTTGACGTATTTTCTATCTCATTATTTGACTTATTTTTTTCAACACTCATTTTTTTGTCACCTAGAAAAAAAGCTTTTTTTTCATCTGTTTTTATTTCTTTTCAACACTAGTTTTTTTTCCACACCTGGAAAAAAAAATCACTCTTCTTTTATGTCACCTAGAAAAAACCCTTTATATTTTCACCTGAAACCAGCAGTCCAAAACTCAAACACCCTTAATTTACTTTGATGAGTGCCAAAGAATATCAACAAATTCTTAATTTTAAGGAGCGGGGGATGTTTGATGATTTTGTTTGAAAAATGCCTCGAATGATTATTGAGTTCTCAAAATAGTTGCCAATCATTTAAAGTAACTTAATCCGAATCTAACCAAACTGCGACCATCGTTTGGTCATCATTTGATTCCCATCGTTAACCATGTGTTTAAAACTGCGACCATTAAATAGAAGTTACTGGATGTAACTCCAGTTCTACGAGTATGCGTGCCGGTGGTGTGTACTGTCTAATGGTCACTTCAGTCCCTGTGGGAGTCAACGATAAACAACCTGTTCTGTCGTTAAGGTACGAGGAGGTCTTGTCTTGTCATGAAGATTGTGAGGTGGTGGACCTCGAGTTAAGAATATACGAAGGTATTTCCGTGCTCAAAAATGAACTTACATGCCTGCATTTCCACAATCTGGATGATTGAACACGCTCAGCTACATCTTTGTGGTGGTAGTAATTATGGTAAGTGCAGTCTTGACAAAACAGTACAGAACATGGACTGCACAACTCAGAGTGTATTTATCTCTATTTCCCGACAAATTTCATTTATTATAAAGCCTTTATTAATAATAAACGTGTCACGGAGTATCATCCGTCTCAATGATATAACGCCACTAATTACATGATGGGGCTCGTGTCACTGGTTCAGGTCACGTATGTATGTATGTGTGTGTACATGCATGTGTCCTCAGAGAACTGGACCTGAACTGACCACACGCAGCAGTAAATCAATACGACCCCGAGACTTCACCTATAAATCAGACACACACACTCCTGCTAATGTATGATGCTCTGAGAGGTGTTTCATACATCAGGTTAGTGTGTGTCTGTGTGTGTGTGTGTGTGAAGCCATTTCTCAGAGTGCTTCTTCTGCACCAGCGTCCATCCGACCATTCTTCACTCTAGCTTACGCTGTAATAGCGGACCCCTCCTGACACTGATGGCTGATGGGAAAAACGTCCTCTTTATGAGTGCGAGTTCGTACGTATGGTGCCAATTGCTGGTGAGTCAAGGTCGATACAGGAATATAACACATGTGTTCCTGTGTGTGTGTGTTTTAAAGAAACCTTGATATCTACCATCATGCCAAGAACACATGCATTAATCTGCCGCTTCAACAGCTTTGTGGGATTGTGATTTGAGACTCTCGACAGAAATCTGAACCTGGCTGCAGGGATTTGCTCCCAGTATCAGTGAGGTCGGCCACTGATGTTGGCTGATAAGGTCTGGCTTGTAATTGGCATCCCGTTCATCCCAAAGGTGTTTGATTGGATTGAGATCAGACTTCTGTGCAGGCCGGTAAAGTTTTTCCACAGTAAACTTGGAAAATCATATTTTCCTGGAGCTGCTTTGTTGCGTGGAGGTGTTGTCAAACTGAACAAGGGTCTTCAGACTTGGAAGGTCAAGATCGTCAAGTAATTGTTACATAAGAGATCAAAAAATCCCAACAAGTTCAGGCTTCTGAGGAATATACATACACATGTATACTCGTGCATATTCATGTGTAGGATGCAAAGCTCAGAGGCAAAGCAATCAGTTTCAAGTTTGATTTGTTTAAAGTCACTACGAGGAACCTTCAGTTTTTGTTGGTTCTAGCTCCCCTTTGGACAAAAGTGGTACGAGATCTTTGCTAGCGTGTGTCGGCGGCTGTTTGTTTTGGAGGTGAGTGACCACAGGATGGATCGCGATGAGGTAATGTATTTATACGTGATTTTATATGTGATATATGTGATCGGACTCGAGCACAGGCGTTCACTGATGGTCTTGTTTGCTGTTACAGGTCATTTATAATCATCAGACGAATCACCAGACAGTTCAAAAGTGTTGATCTCTGCAGGTCCACTTCCCTGGACCAAAACCATGTGTAAAAAGTATTCAACCACCTGGGAAGTTTTGTATAGTTTTACCAAAGGCTGTAATTACCCTACAATCAACGTGGAACTTCTTGACTACACACAGGTTCCCAACAAACATACTATACAATACAATAGTGTCACTTCTAAAACCATGTGGCTGCACCGATGCTGGTTTAATTGTGTCTAATTAAATACTTACACAAACACATATTTAGTATTTTGTATTCGTAGTTAACTTAGATCCCAGAGTTAATGAGTGTGTGCTGTTATTGTGATTGCATCTATTAAGAGTAGATAGCAGCTGATTGTGCCCTTTGGGGATGCAAGGTGCTACGTGGCTTGTTTTAACAACAGTTCATCTTTACGACTATAATTTTGGCGTTGGTATGATTAAGGAGAGCACGTTAAACCATCACCACAAACACTATCAGCCTCTAATGACCACTATATCGCATTTACAACACTAAAATTGGACAACTAGACGGGAGCAGAACATATTTCACAGGGACTGTTAACTCGATTTATCTCCGATTGTTTTAGCAATCGGAGATAATGTGCAATGCAATGTGCCGCCTTGTCTTTCTAAAGGGAGGTGTAATATTCCTCCTTTTCCAAAAAGCCTCCACTTCTCCTCCTCTGGTAGGCGTCAACATGTGACGTGACGTGAAGCAGGAAGTTCGGCATGAAGAGAAGCAGGTCGAATTTGTCTTCAAAATAAGAGCTTTACATTGCACCCCATCGGAGTTTAGAACTGGGTTCTTAGCGGGGGGCTTTTAATTTGAAAGTAGCGACCGCTATTAGCTCGCCACTACAACAACAAGCGGACAACCAAGACAGCTACAGAGAGCGAGGAGACGCTAGCATCTCCCGGATCTCAGCGGCTTTCCAGCTGCTCATCTTCGTGGATGAAGTGACGAACTGACTGCTGTGATCAGCTGTTTCCTGGTTTTAAAACTCCCGGCTGTGGGTGCGCAGCAGTGCACGTCATCCACACCTCCGCCCATCTCAGTATTTGCCACCACATTGCTGCCTCGGATTTACAGCAATGGAGGCGCAAATAAGTGGCGGACCAAAACAGACCACCAATTTACCGCCTTCTGTCTGAATCCGCGGAGCGAGCCGCCAAAAAAAACAGCAGATTGGTGGCTTACTGCCCAGAATAAAAACGGCTACTGTCAAGTAAGCCACCTTAAACCGCCCAATGCACAACAGGAAAAATAACTGTATGAGGTGGTTGACTACTTTTTTGATAGGCGCTGTATTTCCTAAAGTTCATCTTAAATAACATTAACCTGATGAAAGAAAGGTCACATATACATTATGTAAATCTTTTGGTCCTGGTGTCCAAACATCTGCTGAGGTCAGCAGTGAATGCCTTATCTCACGGTGGCATTTCCTGTATGTGCCGTATAAATGACAGTCGCGACACGCCCATTAAGCAGTTTAACGGTGTCGCCTTGTAAAACCTGACACTGAGTGCTCCGGGGAAGGAGCTCCCGTCCTCACCAACTGTAACCCTGACATTTTACCATCCTTCACATGAGAATGCAGAGAGTGCTGCAGGTTTTATACATAGCCACACATGAACACAGGTGCATATAAACCCCAGGAGAGACATTAGAGGGGACATTAATCAAAGAGATCAGGACAGCAGGGACACAACGAGTCGCCTTTCATAAAGTGAGCCTTTTGTGGTGAAAGCTCATTCAGCGTTAACGCGTTTGAACTCCTGAACCCGCCGTCTAATTATAGGACTGTAAAACCGGCAGGCAGAAGGAGCATTAGAAGGTAATTCCTGCTGTGTGAGACGGAGAAATCATGTGTGTGTGGCTGATTATGTGGCCACAAGATGTTGGAGTGAGGGAGAGGAAAGCGAGGAAATAAAGAAAAGTGTGTGTGTGTGAGAGATTTATCCATATCTGCAGTGTTCCTAATACAGGCGGCGCTCAGCGGTGGCCTATTGTTGGCAGAAATGACAACCGGCTCTATCTTACCCTGCAGACAGCACGAGAACTGAGCTTTCTTTCCTCCTCCACACCTTTCTTTTCTCTCTCTGTCTCTTCTCAGGCCTATCAGTGACACCGTCTTTACTCTTCTCTGTTTCCCTCCTTACTTTCTCTTTTCTGCCTTTTGTCCCTCTCTTTGTTATTTGTCTTGTTTAGCAGCTGGAGCCTTTTATTTCCTCTCTTTCCTCCGCTTGATTTTCAGCCTTAGCGTCACTTCTTGATGGTTAAATTTGAATTCTCACTGATGTTTGTAATCTTGGATTTTAAAGAGTTTTATCAGCTACACTGTACAAATACATCAGCTTCTTAAACAGACTGAAAAAGTCTCATTAAGTCTAATGAAGCCACCATTCACTATAATTAGGCCAAATAAACGTTCATTAACAAGTAATTGAATGATGACCTTTGTCTAGTTCAGAAGTTAAAACGAGTCTGTGTACTTAAAAAGTCTGTTCTGTGGCTGCGAGAGGCGGGCAAAGACTTCTATAGAAAAGAAAATAGATCATAAAACCCAAATTATCAATTTATTTTGGATGAATTCAGCAACTATGGCTCCAAATTTTGTTCACAGCTACAAAAAAAATTGTCGCTCCTCTGTTGAGCTTCGTTTTACAGCCGTCGGACTGAAAGACAAATATTAATTCTGAGAAACAAACATTAAATAACTAAAAGGGTCGGTCAGAACACAAACCAGCAGCTCTTCGCACTTTGCAAATCTTTTAGGGCCTTACTCACACCACCAGCTTTTATTGTGGTAAAATTTTAAACCAAAATAAATGTTATCACCACAATCAGTGGGTTTGCTCGAGGAGTTAATACATTTAGACCTTTCTCAGACTAAATTTACTCAACTCTTACACCAAAGTAGCTTAGCTTAGCACTTAGCTTTGACCAATTGGAGCCTTGACAGTGTTGACCTTTGAGGGAACAGAGTTATTCAAAGTTAAAAATCGAGGAATTTTGGACGTTTGTCGTACAATTCTGCAAATTTTATATGTTGAAAATTTAACATTAACTTTTCCTACGGTTCAATTTTCAGCGTTATGTTGTGACAACGCTACGGTCTGGTTGGGTTAAGGCGCAAAAACCACTTGGTTGGGGTTGGGAAAAGATCATGTCATGGTTTAAATACCTGGTTCTGTCCCCACAAACAGAGAATACCCGACATCTCGTTATAAATATCCAGTGTGCTGACATTTACAAACACTGAACAGAACCGTGGTCACCGGCTTGGCAGCCTTCTCCTTAGCCGTCACGGCACCACCAGTCCTTCTGACATAAAAGTATCCTCATACACATGTAATAATGAACCTTATATGACACATATTGTAGAAATACCAATACGGTACATGTGTACATTTTTACATATCAGAAAGATGACATCCAGACATTTTATTCTGACGAGTATGACCAGGACCATCATCTTGGGTTTTTTGTCTCTCCTTTTTTAATTATCTCATTTCAAAATTCAACATTAACCTGGAGAGAGTTGCACTAATTATTATCATCATTCTACTTCCTAACGTTGTGCAGCCTCTAACTTCAGCTTTAAACCTGTCTGTGTCTTTGAAATGACCCTGATTAACAAAGTGAACCATTTTCTAAAAGCATATTTTCACCAGTCGCTCAATAAAACTCAAGCATTTGTTTCAGTTCTTTATTAAAATCATCTTTTTATTTCTGTCCTGCTTGCAGTACAGCACAGTATTGTCACGTCCTCACTGGTGGTCACATCGTCTTACCTGTGTGTGTGTGTGTGTGTGTGTGTGTGTGTGTTCGTGTGAGTCTGTCAGTGTGTGCATGGAGAGGTGAGGTGCTGACAATAAAGTGTAGCACAACTAGCCATTATCTCGTACAGTCAGTCAATACAGCAGTATTAATACAAGGCCTTGAGACATTGTTCAGAGGTGTACAGGCAGAAACTGTGAATGTGTTTCCACTGGAGGCTAAAATTGGGCTCAGGGCCACTAAATGCTTCGTATATTCCCCTAAAGGCTTCGCTGGAAACGGCTGACCTCTTACCTTACCGACCCACACGAGGGTATACGTTAAAGTCTGAGTCGGCCAGGAGTGTGATCTCCTATCTCAGGCAGTGTTGTTTCCATGTTCTACCTCACGATGTGTGCAGGATCACTGTCGCGCATTTAGGCAAAAAAGAGGGGATGCTGACTCTCATTCGTTTCATGTGATTATCAAAAAAACAAAAAAGAAACAAAGCCCATTTTTGGCCTCAGTGGAACCCACACTAGCAAGCAGATTTAGCCCTGCCCCTGACATGTGTCATATTAGCTTTACCAGTTTTTGGAAAATTAAGAAAGAAAACAGTGTGTTTGTTGTGTATAATTTTTTTTTTCTCTTTTTGTTTTACAGCACAGCAGCTTGGCAGATACAACACACTATGTACGTATACCAAAGTCCTTATATATACCGTATAGGTTGGTTGGCAGGGGTAGCTGTGCATGTTTTTGTATAGTAATACAGCTACTAAGAGATGCAAAAAAAATAAAGAAAAAGCCTGTGCTGCTCGCTACATTGTGTTTCAAAGAGGTCACCTTACTCTACACTGCGGTATAAACTCCAGGGTCCGATGTGAACCTGAAACAGGGTCGAGAGTGTGACCCCCTACACAAGTGAGAGTTGTGATAAAAGCTGCTGTATCCATAAAAGGTTTAATTAGTCGTTGATCTGTAGCCCAAACCAAAAATAAAGGCCCCTCTGGGTAGACAAACGCACGCCACCACTGCTACAGTGACATGGTCGTAAGACACTCGCACACCCCTCCACTTTGTCACTTTGTTGAAATCTTAGCGTTAGCTACAGTAGATAGCTAATGGAGGCGGATGGTTGGTCTTAAGTGAGCAAAAACACAGTTACATACTGGTCTCTGTTTTCGCTGGGGGGTGGGGAGTTGGGCAGGAGGTTCGAGACAAGGAGAGACAGACAAACGGACAAAAAAGACATATTCATTGAGATAAATAGCGAAAATTTAGTAGACAAACTTATATAACATAGATCTTAGCGCCTTGAAATATACTATCATATATATTTAGATATGCTATTTTTTTTTTTTAAAGATGAAATAAATATATCCACAAATACTCTTCTTTTTTAAAAACAGACCAGCTTTACAATAGCAGACACGCACCAACACAATGGATAGACATGAGGAAAAAAAGGCGAGGGAAGAGAAGGAGAGAACGGTGGCTCATTTCTCTGATGAAACACCCAAGCTTTGTGTTCACACCGCTAGCAGCTGCTGTGCTGCATGAATGTACAATTACCTGTTTATGCCAGCTCACTGATGCTGCGGCGTTCAGGGGACAGGTTCAACACACAGCAAGACAACTGAGCCCAAATGGTTTAACTGCAGCCAAGTTTTTAATGGCAAAAGCATCATTTTCTTATGTCATGGAGATTGTTTTTTTCGGGGCAACAGACTTGAGTTGCTTGCGGTGTGAATGCACAGAAACATGTCACACTTCACGCTTTTCCTGGTTTTATTGAAATTTGTATTAGCTGTTGATTGCAGATTATAAAAAAGAAAAGCACTGACCTGCCTCCAACTTGGCTTATTACAGTCAATCGTATTTAAAGAATATTTGAACAAAATATTTCCCCTGTTGTCGGTGGATATGAGGGATTAAGTGTTTTAAACACATACTGTAATACTTATTATTACTGTAATGAACTTGGAATGAGAAAATATATCCCCAAATATCAAGATGCTAAACAACAATTTTCTCTAACGCTACCCACCGCCACAAATATATATATATGATTTATATATATATATATATATATACTGTATATAGAATTTTTCATAATGAAAGGCAAACAAACTTTACACAACAAGTTAATGTTAAAAACTTAAGTTCTCTTTTTGTTTTCTTCAGCTGAAGTAAATTATGGCTCAGATGCAGTTCCAGGCAAACAACAAGAGCTGACCAGACTGTTATGGGAAGGATGGCTCAGGCTTTACGACCGACTGAAACACACAAACTGTGTTGTGCCAGTGGTTCTCGCCTCTTCTCCGAAACTCCACTGATGTCCAGTGTCCTGATGCTAGATTCTAATGTTGATGGATAAAACTAGCTACTCTAGCTAAGTGCTTGACATCTGAGTGTAACTGCTGGTGTCAGCTCGGTCATGGATTAAAAAGCTATAGCTCTTGGTTACACATGTACAAGGTGACAAATACCTTTTAAAAAACAAGATTGCACAGGGTGTGCTACTATGTCTTTCATACACCATCACTCAGGTCCAGCACTTTTTCCAAACTGTCTCATCCGCTAGCTAGCATCCAACATAGGCACGGTCTCTTTGACATCAAAACGGCACTCGCACTAGATCTAATTTCACTCCAATCAAAATCCTCCCATTCTGATCATACTGTCTCGTTAGCATGAAGCTAACCTTAGGCATGTTGATTAAAATACATACTCATACTTTACACCAAACATATGGCAGGAGCAATTAGCATAAGGCTTTAAAATGTATTTCCCTGCAACAATCACTTTCACTTTCACCTTGTCTAGCTGTGTAGCTCCACCTAGCATGTTAGCCACACATCTCCTGCTTGACGGCAAGCAAACCTGGGTTGATTAGTTTTAATTTTTATTCGACTGTATTCTAGTCTTGGCACCAATTAGATCACTTAAGAAAATAATTTAAACTGTATCCCATTACAGACCTTATCCTTTACTTAACTTACCCTGCAAGGGTAGCATACCTCTGCTTACGTCAGGCTACATAAACAATGAACTAAAGTTAACTCTCTTCAAAGGCCTTTATGTAGTTACACATGCTAACCATCAGAAATGCTACAGTTTCCATCTCCAAGTGTCTTAATTGGTGTTGCAGCACACTTGTTCGGCGGCTGACTTTACATTCAGTCAAATACAGGAAGGGAAAAGACACTGCCTTCGTTGTCGTAGTTAGGTAGTTGAGAGAATGTTTCGTGTGCAGCTCGAGTAGAATGGCACAGTGCTTACATTGTATTAGACTTAATACATGTTTTGATATATATAACACCATCAATAACAACAAGAACAACTACAACACAGAAGTAAAATAAAGGTTTCAAAGTATAAAATCGTAACATGAACAGAGGGTGAATAATGTATGGCTCAAGAAAGAGAACAGATGAATGGATTGTATGCAGGTGTTTGTGTGCACTTTTATGTGTGTGTATATATTAGAATGTGCGCATATTTGGGAGGTGACTGCGTAAAAACAGGAAACACAGCGGCTAACGTTGTACAGATTGATGTCGAGCTCTACTTAAGTTTGGCACTCAGCTTTTCATTAAGCCAGTAGAATATCAGTCACAGTTGACTTACCCTGTTGTCAAGAATACAAACACAGAAAAGCACAGACGCACAGAATAATCACATCAAGGAGAGGAGCCAAGAGGGGAAGGACAGAAGAGGAGATGACAAGGGAGATGAGGAGAAGATAGAGATGTGAATAAGGTGGGAAATGAGGTAAAAAAGGAGAAAAATAGCAGGAGAAAAAAAAAGGGTAAGGGGAGGTGAGAAGGAAGAAAAAAGAAGGTAAATAAGGAGAGAAGTAAATAGAAGAAAACAAGAGAGGGTGCATGGATAGCAGAGAAAACAAGGCTGTTATCACCTTCCTCTCCCTCAAAACAAGAAGGTATTGATCATACACAACAAACGTGCCTCAGGTGGGCGTCACAGTTCTGCGGGGGTGTAAACAGTTTGTTAAGGGAAAAAGGAAAGTAGGGGTAAGCGATTTGTTTAAGGGAAAAAAATAAGAACACTGTTCTGTGTTAAAGGCTTCTGAGAGCAGCAGGCATACAGTACTACAAAGTTCCTGAGCCCTCAGTAAGCATTAAGAATCATCTGAATACAAACTACGGCTCTGCTTCAACATCCAAAGCCCTTTACTGTCTATAGCAAAGGAGTCTCCTTCGGTTGTACCGCTTTTAATGTCTGATTTGCTTTTAGTGTATTGGTTAACCCAGTTCAGAATGCAAGTTGTTGCTGTTGTGGTAGTCTTTCACATACTGAGAGGAATCGAAGGAAACAGTGAGCACAAGGTTGCTCCTGTTTTCCTTTGACCTGCCTCATTGGGTTTGTTTGGCTTTCTGGTTTGTTTGTTTGTTTGTGCAGAACTTTAGGAAAGGGCTCAGTGCGTATACTGTACTGACTTGGCTGTGCAGCTATGATTGCCGCCAGACAGGTTCAGATCCAGATCACCTGCTTAGGGTCAGCCTTGCAGGGCTCTCTTATGACTTTTTTTACCTTGTTGAACTTCAGACCTCACTCTCCACACTGGAAAAGTGGGCTGAGCCCCTTCGCGAGCAAAGGCTCTTGGCTTTGAGGGGTAAGTGAGGAGACTGAGGAAACCTCTGGGGCTGAGGTACAGAGCGCAATCTCTGGTACTGTAGTTTAGCACTTGCCGAAGCCATGGAGGAGGGCTGTGGTGCTCCCGGAGTGGATGAGACCACAGAGGGAGAGGATACAGAAGAGGAAGAGGTAGGGGGAGGAACGTGGATAGGATGAGACGAGGACGGAGGGGCTGGAAGGGCAGGGAGCGGGGGTGGCAAATTAGGTATGAGGGTCGGAGGTGGGGATGATTGCCGTCCTCGATCGCGATCCCTATCTGTTCTCTGTGTCCGCTGCTGGATACTGAGGTTTGACTGGCTGCCAGATTTGGATGGATTTTGTGAGCGATCAGGTTTGGAGGAAGATGAGGAGTCATGTTTGGGCTTGAGGGGACCACCAAAACTCTGGCAGTGTTGGTACAGCTCTTCCTGGCTTCGAGATGTTATGCGTGCCCATTTGGAAGAATGGGAGTGTGGATGGTGTCTGGGGGAATGACAGGAGGAACAAGCCGTGTGCCCTCTTCCCTTGTCCTTTGACTTGCGTTTACTCTTCTTCTCATCTTGTATGTGGAGTTTGTCCACCGACCAGTATCGTCGGGGAGGTGGTGGCGTGAGAGGAGGCGGGGGCCAGTGTGATCCTGAGCCCCAACCTCTCTCTCCATCTCCTCTTCCTCCTCCACCACCACCTCCGCTAGACCCCCATCCACTTTCTGCCGTCCCCCACCTCTCTCCTCGCTCGAGGAACAGGTCATCTCGACTGTTGATGCTGCCGGCTTTATCTCTGGAGGGGTAGGTGCTGAAAAACCAACCTCCCCCTCCAATTCCTCCAACTGCCCTTCCTTCATGATCCTCCCAGTACCTCTCAAACTTCCCAAACTCTCCTGAAGAAGCATCATCATCAGAATATATCCCGACTACCTTATCACGTTCCCGCTCCTCATCGGACATTGTCCTTCCTCCTCCACGCCTCTTTCCACGCTCCGCTTTCCGTCTCTCAAGCTCAGAATCTTCTTCCTCACGCTCTACTTCAGACTCCCATTCATGGAAGGACAATCCCTCCTTGGAGAGCATCTCACCTCTCCCACTCCGTCCCAGCAATGGCCTCCGCTCTCCTTCCATTCCTACAGCATCTCTGTCTGAACTTTTACTCTTCCTCCTTTTAGAGGAGACAGGCAACAAGGGCAGAAAGGCAGATGGAATAGTGTCAGAGGATGGGTTGCCCCCTCCCCAGAACTTGACAGATGAAGAGGGCTTACTGCTAGAGCTCTGATAGTGCTTACTGTTCCTTCGCCTGTGGTGTCTTTCTTTCCCTCTGCTGTCTTCCACATCATCCCTCTCTTTTTCTTCTCTTTCCTTCCTGTCTTCTTCACCCGGGATGTTCCATCCATAGCTTCTGATTGAGCTTTCGCTCTTTTTCCGAAAAGACTCTCGTCTCAGGGGCGGGTATGATGGGTAGTCTGGTGTCCCTGACTTGAGTTCCTCTCTCTTTTCAGCATCTCCTCCCTCCTGCTCAGACCTCTTCCGCTCTCTCTTCCTTGTCTTATCCTCTTTTTTCCGTTTCTTCTTTGTTTTGCGGCGCTTTCGCTCCCTCTCTCTTTCCCTTTCTTCCCTTTTCTTCTTCTTTCGGCCCTTCTTCCTCCTCTTCCTCTCACGCTCCCTCTCTTTGTTGTGCCTTTTCTCCTCTCTACCCACTGCTCCATCTGCCCGGCTTGTTGTTCCTCCTCTCACTCGTTCTCTGTCGCCCCATGATGCCCACCACTCCTGTAGTTGGGCAAGCTGGCTGCCTGTTCTCTCTCTGCCAAGATCTCTCTGAGGGCGTGGCTTTCGGGGTGGGACCGGCGGAGGCGGTGGGCTGCATGGCAGTGAGCGTGATGACATCCGGCGTGAACGAATCTTCCGCCGTGACCCCAGGAGGAGGCTGGACTCCTCTGTAAGCAGATCTGAGTCATAATCATCATCCACCGTAAAATCCCTATCGCCTGGTCGATACCGGAAACTCAGCGAGGAGTTGTAGGAGCTGTCACTGGAGCAAGAGGAGGGGGAATTTGACCTGGAGAGCGAGACAGATGATGAAGAAGATGAGGACGATGTAGATGAAGAGGAAGAGGACGAGGCACTGGAGCAGGAGGAGTAGAAACGGCATGGGGAGGAGGGCGTGGTAGGGGTGTGTGTTGGCGAGGAAAGGGGGACAGGCAGAGGAGGAGGTGGAGGAGGACGTCGCCCTCTCCTTCCACCTCCATCACCTGCTCCATACCTCCCACCCCCTCGCCTCCCTAGAGGGAGTATATTCTCATACAGGGGACCTCCTGAGCCTTTTCTTCTTGCCTGAACTAGGCTTCCTCGTCGCCAGAAAGGAGGCCTTCGTGGGGAGGATGGGAGCGGTGGAGGTGGCTTGGGGATTAAGTGCGCTGGGCCTAGTGGGGGACCTTTTGGAGGCAGGCGTGGCATGCCTGGGGCTTTAGGGCCTCGAGGATTAGCTTTGGGAGTCTGCTGGGGGCCAGCTGCCTGTTGGTCTGAGTTAGCGCCTAGCCCCTCTGGATCTATAGGACCATAGTAGCGCTTATATTCATCTAGTCCTGTGTCACCTGCTCCAACTGCAACACCTCCTTGCATGTTCCAGTGCTGTCCAAGGTTCTGCTGATACTGCTGCTGGGCCTGGAGTTCAGTGATACCTCCTGCTATCCCCCCAATACCCACTCCTCCAGCACTGCCTGCCGCCATGACTTTCTCTGGCTTTGGCCTGTTCCAGCGATCAACCACAGCGAGTCTGCGGTCATGCCGTGGCAAGAAAGTGGAGCAGGGCATGGGGCCTTCCAGTAAGGGGCTGTTTGAGGGTCCCAGAGCCATTGCTGAGTGTCCTGTAGTTGGTGGCGTTCCAGGTAGCATGGTTGTATAAGTCTGCCCCTGTTGCTGTTGTTGGTGGTGCTTCTGCTGCTGTTGCTGCTGCACCATGGCAATGGCAGTCGTGTTATTTATCGTGGCTGTGACGAGGTGTTGTTGGGGTGCCGTAGTCATGCTGGTCATTGTGTGGTACTGGGGCAAAGAGCTTTTGCTTCCCCCTGGTCCTGTCTCATCCTCAAACTGGCAGCAACTGTACATCCCCTGGGTGGAGAGATAAAAGAAAGATTGTAATTAGACCAGCAGGCTGCCAAGTATGATAAGCAGGAACTGTGTGTGTATGTGAGAGACAGAGACACAGAAAGAGAATGCCCAACATCCCCAATTTTAAAAAGGAAACGTATAAAGCAGTTTCGATCTGATACTAAAGCTATCTTCAGAGAATTGCATGTGTGCTAGGTAGAGTTCATAAGCCTCATTGTATCTGCTTTCACCAGTTTTGTCAATCAAAAATCTCCATCTTTTGACAGTAGCAGGTCCATTTAAACACTCACTTTCACAAAAAAGACACACTTAGTTTAGAGTTTAAAATTATGGTACTACAGCTAAGTTTCAGCATATCCATGGTTCATAGAAACATACATTGCCAACTGACAATTTGGATGAAAAATGTCAATATGTGGAGTCACACTGCTGAAAAACAAAAACAAATATGCATGTTGTGCTCAAGGAAGCCTGTTTAACAGCTACTATAGATACGGTTTACCATCCAGACAGAGAGACTTAAAATATGTCTGGACTACAACTTGTGTATTCATATTTTTCTTTATTCAGTGCCTTGCATAGCCACTGACTGTGCAGCTTGTCAACTCAATATGTTTCACAAAAAACATTTTGAAAAGAAGAAAATAATCTACCTTTACTCTCTCTCAACATGCTGGGACATCGCTCTAGGTGGTTTCCCCCTACTTCAGGTTCTCTGAGACACCACATCTCCAATGAAGACAAACTACAAGGAGTACTGACCATTAAATATTGATGAGAGCTTTGGAGAAACTTTGGACTGAGTTTACTAAGGTGCTTGGAGTGTCAGTTTTCACACTATCAAACCAAACAAAGCTTTCAGCAAACAAAGCATCACTCAGCTTGAGCACGACTAGGTTTTTCTCCCAAAACACTGTGAAAAACAATTGTTGAGAGCACAAGGAGTATAAAGCTTCTGGAGAAGAGTCAAAACAATGGGGGAGCAAAGCAACAGAACCTGTTTTGTCACTGTGCAAATAAAACAACTGGTGACAGATGGTGCATTTTAAGAGAAGCACCTCTCCTCCTAGCTGCCATCCTACTTACTTCAGCGTCTTGCTTCAACGTCTCCTTGGGCTGTCTTTCCCAGTGCACACATAACAAATGAAATGATGAACAATGATCTAAACTAAAGTAGAGTTCCCATCACATGAGGTTAGAGATTTAAGTAACGACAGAAAAACAGACCCATTTTCAGGTAGACTGCACCATTCATCACTGGTGTTCATGTAGAGAAGCACTTTTCTGAAAGTCTTATTTTCCAGGTGATACGTGATCTGCCAGTCAAGTAAGAATATTCAACACTCAGAACTGTTTTTGAACATTTGAAACCAAAATTCTGGCCATATCTTCATATGTGCCCCTATAAGAGCCAAGTGGTCATTGCAGGGCAATTCATTTCTGTAGTGAAAGAATAACTTACGATGCAGAAGGAGCTACTGTTTATCTGATGCAAAGATTTTGTTTCCAGCAGTTGGTTCTGATGCGGACATATCGGGACAGAGACTCTCATTTTCACATTCATGTTTCATGTTTTGGTGTTGTTGTTTGTTGCCACTTGAGTTTTAATATGATCGCTCACACTTGGATTTAATGAACTGCTCCAACCATGCTCCTGTCTGGCTTTTATACATCTCAGCAGCAACTTTCAACAGTGTTTGCTATGAATAAAACATGAGCTGAGAGATTCGGAAAAAATAGTAGATTACTAGCTTCTTGTGACATCATTTTATGTTCCCCAGGCAGAAGCAGTTAATTTAAATCGTGTCACATAAGCAAATCTGTCTCTGCAATGCTCCCTTACCTTTGTATATTTACACCTCCCTGTAGATAGATGGGACTCAATTAGCAGTACTGAGGAGAGCCATGTAAATCACAAAGACTCTATTATTCCTCATACGTGAAGATGATTCATAATATCCATCGATATCTGTCACATCTTAATGACTAAATGTGTGGGGCCTCCTCTAAATCTCTGTTCCCAGGCCGTGACACAGATCTGATGGAGAGACTGTAATAATGGCCCTTCCGGACACATGAATCAGCAGTCCCAGTGGCAGAAATGCTATCACAGCCCCCAGAGCATGGGGTGCAGCACACTGTGAAATTGAAACTTGGGTCAGTCGCTGATTGGGTTAAAGCAAGCCACAGAGGCTAGCTGCAGAGGCTTTAAGGCAAGCACAGCATATAGCTTGGGAGATAGAAGCTAACTTGGGAGTGCCCTTTCCATGGAATTGATGTTTTTATTCTGCGAATGGGTAAGGCTACAGATAAGAGTTGTGCTTGCTCATGCAAGAAAAAATGCCGGTATGCTCTTGACTGTGTGAAGAGAGGTGAAGTTGCACTTAAAAGAGTCTATAGGGAAGCCCATTGGGGAATCTCTGGATATCAGACACTGCAGGAGGAACAATAGGCTTTCATCCACATGAGCCATACAAATTACACAGTAGAGTGTGTTCAGTAAGCCCATGCATACTGCAGGTTTTGCTAGGCTTTATTAAATATTGTGATTGATTATGTGATTGAAATAGATATTTGGAAGAAAACCTGCAGCCTTAAAAATTTGAGTGACTTTAGGTTAAATAATTAGCTCAAAGTGTTCTTTGAAGTTTTCTGTTTTGTGAAACCAATTCTTACCTGAACTTGAGGAGACGTGTTAAATTATAAAGTTTTTAAGATATGAAGTTGATTTCCTTTCATATTTTCTCAGTTTGAAAACAAGCAGAGAACAGTTGCAGTGCTTTGTTCCACCACTGGCACGAAGACAATTTGTGAAAATGCTCCCAGCTTAGCTTTTCAATTTTAAGCACAAGGGAGTCCAGACTGAATTCAATAATTCAATATTATTATTATTATTGTGAAAACAAACAAGCATCACTTATCTTGAGTTTCCTTTATATGATTTCCTCAAACCATAAAAATGAAAGGTCTCGGGAGAGTTTTACCTTTCAAACAACATGACAATCTCATGCTGATCATGTTTGTGACTTTGTGAAATTAATTTACTGAGTTGATTGAATTCTGCACAGGGTTAGGGGGTTAGGGTTATATTCATCAAAGTCATCATTTCATTTCAAAAGAATTCAAGTTAGAACTCATCTGAAATTCTCGTCTGAAATTCTGTATGATTTTTACAGTGAACTATTGGTCTGAGGATAGAAATGAAACTGAAGGGAAAACCACTTGACAAACATATTGTCCATGAACTTATTTTTCTAACTGCTCTCTACTGACGTCAAAGAAATTGCAAAGGAGATAAATAAATGACTCTTTAGACTACCAAGTCCACAGTATACCAAGGGGTAACTCTGTTTCTTGTATATTTACTATAGGTTCACTTATTACACAGTGCATCACAGACATACTGCTTAAAGTTATCTACCAGTTCATCATGAACAATGTACTTATTAGTTAAGAGAAAGACAAAGCAACGGAGACAGGCATAACGGTACGTTTTCATATGAAATTATAGGCTTGGGCTTGGTTTCTGCTCATAAATGCTGTTAGCTGTGTTGTTGTTAGCTTGACTTTGGCAAGACTCAGGCCTGAATTAATTGGTCTGGGTTGGCCTGTAATGGATTATAACAACCATGTGTCCACAGATACATACAATAATAATCCTTAGTAACCCCTTCGGACCCACTAGAAGTTTGTGATGGTATATGTAACTGCTTTGCCATCTGCCTACATGTTATTTTATTTTTCAGTTTTTTTGCTGTGTTCAGCAGGTATCTAGGCATCTACGTTGGGGCAGTGGTGTGATGCCCCCAATCAATAACAGCACAAGGTCTGAACTCCAGTGACCAGGTCACATCACTGTCTCTGTCTTTCTCTTCTGCTCCCTGTCTGTCATAAAGAGATGAAGGTCCGTTTAACCTGGAGCAGAGCTGAGCTACAGACACACACACAGAGCAGAGAGGCTTGAACTTTGTATTCACACAAAATCCAGCCGTGTGACACCTGCAGTGTTGCGCTCCGTCAACACACCATTCAAATACAGCTCAATGAGCAGACAAACAGTAACGTTTCCTGCATTGTATACCTCTAACTGACTTGCAAGCATGTTGCACGTTACTCATTTTTTCCCACTTTATGCCAAATGTACACTCATCTCATACTTTTATTAACTTGCATTGAAATGAATGTCTTATATTAACTATTCAAAATAATTAGAAACACTAAAATGTGCTGTAAGATTGATAGCTGAGGTTCTATACAGTGCATAGTTTGAAAATTTTCTCTGTGCAAAAGCAGTAATTCTGTTTTTGCAGTTAAATTTACAGTTTCTCATTTAGTTGTACTGGAGTAAATTTCCTCATACGTTGGAAGCATAAAGTCAGAAGTACGAGCTGTAATGTTACTTCCCCTCACTCCTTTTTATAGTGCAATTAGATCACTCTTCCGCTGTACATAAATTAGCCATTTTCCCTGCTTTGTCAGGCAGGAAGAGGTAATAAATCACAATCTTGATGGTGTTCCTCTCACGGCTCGTACAAGCATTGTAACACAGCGCCTTCTGACAAACAAGAATATCTCCCCACTGCTCTATGAGGCTTGTTTTCTACTTCAACAGTCACCCCGCCCCTCCGCCTCGCCTCCACCTCGCCTCCATCCTCCCTCCTCCTATCTGTCCCTGTCATTCCTTTCCTCCTTCACCTCCTTCTGGCCTCTCCCCCAACACCTGCTATGGTCCACTGCCTCCACCCATCCAAACCCACAGCTGTCTCCTCAGCCAGTTCTCCTCTCTTCTTATCTCAAAGTTTCCCTCCCCTATACCTTCCTACTTCTCCATACTTTCCCTCCCCAATCACAGCATTCATCTCCTTTCTTGATACTTCCACTTCTTCCTTTGTTCCATCCCCACTCCTTACTCTCCTCTTTGTTCCTCTAAACCCTCCTTTTTTTCGTGTCAACCTCTGTAAGTCTGTCTTTGTACCTGTACTTAATTATCCAGGACCCCAAGCCAAACTTTCAGAAACTGTTGTTACTCTAAAAGGGAACAGCTGTGCGTCAGCCAAGTGATCAGTCTACCCTGCAGCCTTTGGCCTTTTCTTGGTGAGATGCCAAGGATACTTTTGATGTTCCTCTTTTTGGCTCTCCCTCCTTGTCCCTCGCTGAGTGCCAGAAGCAAATACCAATATTAAGTGTCACTTTCTCTTGTGCAATCCATACCTTGATTGTATCTGAAAAAGGTTCATCATTATCCGTCTTTATTTTCCTGGATGAAGTAGCCTTCTTTGCAGCAATCAGTAAGATGTCTCCTTTTTTGTTTTCAATTAAATTCCACACAGGAAACAGGAGATCCTAAAAACTTTTCCCTCAATCATAACATCTGCTCCAGCATAAATTGTTTACCAATGCTCGTTAACCACCACAGGTCATTTCACTGATTGCTTCTCAGGTTGAGAGAGTGCAAATCAGGGAGATCAGCTGCTGTAGTGTTTGGTTGAAATGAAAATGAAAATGTAAAAGCTGTCACGCCTCAGAGTTCACTTCCTCCAGCTCTCGCCACCTGACAGAACTTTTTAATTGTTTTATATCTTTTTTAGATTTCTGTTTGTACCTCTTGTTGTTCTGTCTTGAGGATAAATGCACCCAACATAAAGAAACTGCCCTCCACTTAAGAAGGTGGTGTGATATGCATTCTAAGTAAGTGTTGTACAAAAGCAACCATTTCTCCAAGTGATCTATGTTTTAATTATAAAATTCTTGCCATGCTGCATCCAACCTGACGAGAAATGGCTTCATAAGCCTAAGAATGGGAGATAGTGCACATGGTTTACTGGAGCTTACACTGTTACTGCTTGACCTCAAGAATTAATATACAATGTAAATAACAGTTTTTTTAATGAAGGGAGCTGTTCTGAGAAGTAAATCTTTCTTGTGGTGCACCACAAAGCTAATTTCTTGTCCCCATTCTTTTCTGGCTCCATAGGGTGCCAATAACTTTGTGCATTTGCATTTGTTTTTATGCAGATGACATATAATTCTACATTTCTTTTCACATCTGATTGACAGCCTTGCTGACTAGATGCCAGAAGACAGTGTCTGAATGGATATGTTTTATTCTACAAATGAGTGATGACAATACAGAGATGTTAGAGTATAGAAACACCAAATTATTGGGGAAAGACTAAAAGTGAGATCCTCCATTTAAATCGCTTGTTTTCATTTTGTCTGATTTAATTTTTAATGTATTTCAGTTTTCTTTTTATACAAGGTTAAACTGATTTCTTCAAACCTGTGGGCACATTGTCCTTTCAAAAAACCAACACATTTTCAGCTTTTCAATTTCCGTTGGTCCTTGAACAAACTATGGCCATGTACTATGAATGCCTCCAGAAGGAAAAGTAACCACGTCTAATTCAAAGAAACATTATATTTGATCTGAAATCAGTGTCATGTAAAAATGTTCTCCAAAAATAAACCATGTGCACCAACCACATCCTTTTCTGTGTTACTCAGCGTGACAGGGAGGCCATGATTGACTGAGAGCACCAGTGATGCAACGAGAATTCATTGAGTCTAGCTGAAGTGCAGGATGGCGAGCAAGCAGCCAGGAAGAGACATCAAGGGAGTTTGTAGGTAAAATGTAAATATTTCAATATGTAGACTATAGCACCTGGATACATTTCTCTATAACCCTTGCAGGTACTTGGAACAGTGTTCTACATATGATTGTGCTGTTTCCACAGAGGTACGAGACTCCTGTTTGGGATTCTGGGGGTTTGTTAGCGACTTTGTGATGCACCTACACGTGTTAAACCTTTTGCCGTTGTTCAGATCATCAAATCTAGAAATGTATGGTTGCATATTCTATTCTTTGATGTGTTGTCCAATTGCAAGCAAATACACCTTGTGATTTGTTAAGGTGTATGTGGGGTATTTACTGCCTTCACTCACCCTGCTGAGAGCCAAGAGGAAGTCCATCCCACCGGATCGCTTCACACAGTGCCGCAGTTTCCAATACACCAGGTGCTCCCAGGCAAATACCAGGAGGCTGAGGCCCATGGCCACCAGCAGCATGTAGAAGACCCCGGCCATGTTGTCTATGTCCAGCTTACTGCTCATCACCTGGAGGGGAGAGTGGATAAATAGGGGGAGACAGGAGGGAAGGAGAGTAATGGGAAACATTATAGGAGGTGAGAGCAGAGAGAAGAGACGAGGAAAAAGAAGCGTGAAAGTGAAAGGCAGAAGAGGTAAAAGAAAGCATATGAGAAGGGAGGGGCGGAGATGAGACAGCGGAGTGTATTTATTACTAACGAGGGCCAATTTGTCTCCTAGACAGCAGATAAAAAGTTAATTACAACCAGCAGTAGGATGGAGAATCCTTTGCTGTCACTGGATGTCAGAGCACCCATCTGTGATATTTTAGAGCCCCTGCACTCAGAACACCGATGCAAAGACCAAAACATGTCAGTCACCACAAAATATCTGGTTGGCATCAAACAAAAAGCTTTTCAGGCAATTTAATTAATTCAGTTTCAACATAAATAGCTCTCATCTGCAGCTGGGCGGCATTCACACTTGAACCAATAACTGTTATTGTTTTGTTTCAAGGGTTTTGGCTCCTGTTGGGGCATTTGGGCCCAATATGTGTGCAGTCATTTACTCTGAGATGTGCACTGCTTTAGTTTGGTTTGTTTCTCCAAATGGCACCCTTCTACAAGCCCTGCAGTGCAGTTTTGTTCAGTTTGTCACTGAAACCAACTTCACAACACAAACTCAAAATGCAGGCTGATGTTTGAGAGGCAGCGGTTATTTGTGTTTGGAGATCTGAACAAAACAATATTAAGTGATGGGTGGCAGGAGCGAGGCTATAGAACAAAAACACAACTCAAACCTGGAGAGATGACTACTTTTTGATTGCATGTAACTGCTGACAGGCTGTGGTTTGCTCCGGACCATGTGACAACTATTTTCCACAGGAGAAATCATCCTCTCTCACGCTGTCAATGTCAGCATCACGTTTATCAGTGAGGTTGTTAAATAAGCTGTCAGACAAGAACAATAAAATTCCCCCTGCAACCGTGAACTGAAAAGTGGCTTCATGCACTGAAGTACTATCACTTTAAACCTGAAGATGACAAAGAAGAGTATAATCAGGTAAATGGACTTGGGTGAAAATGTTTCTCATCTCATCCACTTAGCCTCTTCAGGTGTAACAGCCTGGTGAGGATTCTCAGGGATTTCAACTCTGTGGTTTTGAAATCAAGGTCACTGATGCCAGCAGTCATCAAAGTCGCCTGAGGCCAAGTGTATGAAGGCAGTCGGAGTTACACAGGGGCCACGTAGGGCCGACTGTTAATGGTTGTTAAAGGGATAAAATCACAGCATCGTAGGTGAAGGAGAGACAACTTATCCCCCTTTATTAACATTTGGCCTCATGTCACAAGTAAAGTTGCCCCAGATTCAACCACCCCAGGACAACCATAACGTCACTACTCATGGCAATGGCAGACCTGTTGATTGTGTGTCATCGCCTTGTGTTATATGACGGATATAGAATTACAAGGACCGGACTGGACTGGAGCCCCGAGACAGGCAGCTGAGCCCTGGTAAATGCATCATTGCTTTCCAACATGTTCTCACTCCCAAACTGTCAAATTCGGCAGCTTGGCCAGTTCCCTTCAGCCTCAAACCATGAAGCGCTACCTATCATTATTGAGTTTTGCACGTTAAGGGCTCCATGGTCAAGTTCACGACAACATGCCATGTCCGGTTACACTTTCCAAATAAAGTGTATCAGTTTGGTTGGGTTTATGGTACCAAAACTACTTGGTTAGGTTTAGGAGAAGATAATACTTGTGACACCAGTTTGGTTGGACAACTATCCCACTTAAGACCTTACTGACTAACTGATCAGCACTAAGGTTACATTCAGCTTATTCAGAAAACAGAGCAGAAGCTGACTGTGTGACAGGTTGATGAATAAAAGCAGATAAAGGTGTAAGATGACATACCTCGATTTTATCATTGTGGCAGATACCCGACAGCCAGAGACGCTCCAACATATCGATCTCATCTGCAAGAGAAAAGACGGAGGGGAGAAAAAGGAGGTCAAAAAGAGGAGAAGCTGAAAGAAATAGAGAGATATGTCAGAGAGAAGCATGTTTGTGAGGTACGTAGGAAAGAGAGAGCAAGATGACGGGGCAGAAGAGCAGATGAGACGTAAGAAAGACAACAAAAGGCAATGAGGGAGAAGGAGTTAAAATAGTACAGCGCTGGAGGAGAATATAAAAAAGAACAATTTTTAAAAAAGGGGATTACCGCCCCCTTTGTTATGAGAGCGAGGTTCCTGATCCCCCGAGGGAGAAGAAAGAGGCAGGAGAAGGAAAGCTTAGGAGGTGAAGAGAGAAGGAGGAGAAGGGCTGAATCTGTTGTGTTACACCGAAAAAAAGAGAGGGACACATGATGAAATGCAGCGAGGGGGAGAGAAATGAGAGGAGAGGGTGAAACCTTATTTGTAAGATGTTAAAATAGAGGAGAAAATGAGATTGTTGGGAGAGAGCACACCAAAAAAATCGATACGGCAGAACCAGAGATATCACCATTTTTATTCGACGCGTTATCCTTCAGCTTCCTCTGGAGCCACAGAAGGCTTTATGCTACTTTCCTCACATATTCAGTCGTACTTCCCAAGACCTGTAAACACACTTTAATGTGTGCAACTGGTGGAGTTACCCCTTTAAAACGAAAGTGTAGTACAGATGCCATAAATTACAAGCACAGAAATATTGTGTATGAATGGAAATCTAAGAATTAGAACCACAGAGAGAGGAAGAGGATGCATGAGACAGCATAAGAGGCCATTTGCAGAGAAAGTTGTGAAACTGGGAATTACAGGCAGCGACTGGGAGAGAGAGAAGCCCTTTGAAGCAGGTTGTGAAATGGGCACGCCGAGGACAGAGCGTCGCGACGGCGCCGGGGAGATGAAAGCGAGGGGACGCACACAAATATTACACTTTGCGCTCAAACTGTCAGAATCACGCGCACCACATCTGATATACACTCTGAGCTGCGGCGTAATGGGACTCTCAGCGCTGCCCATTAATGCAGGAATCACAAAGAATGAGGCAGTGGGAAGGAAAAGCATGATCAAATGCCCAGAGAGACTAATGTAGACAGATGTGCACCGACCCGGTCGCAGAGGTCTTTCAACACACACTCTCGAGCACACACTCTGAAGACGTCGCCGTCAAAGGAAGTTCCAATTCCCACAGCTCGCAGTTACAATATTAATCGACCTCTGGGTTAATTATTGCAGTCTGGAATCCCCATCCCACATGGATTAGGCCACCGTGACTTGGCCGTGTTGACTGAAACGTCAAATCGGTTCAAACTGAACACAACTCACTCACTCCGGCACGAATCACTGTGTGCCACATTTCACTTCCTCAACAGTCATGTGTGGGAATTCAAACGTTCCTTGACAGCTGAATTATATCGGGCTGCACTCCTTTCCCTCGCCTCTGCTCCCAGCACAGATCCTGACAATAGACGCTAAATACGCATGTTCATTCGGCGCGCTGCTCACTCCCATAATCTAATTCATCTGGTTTTAAATGAGCACTCAGTTGATTTCTCTCTCCCTGTCCGGCTCTCTGCCTCCCTCCCTTTATCTCCCTGTAAATACGTTAATCATGGCAGTCAGCGGCGCGTAAAGCTGCTCTTTGGGAGAAATCTCTCCCCACAAAGAGCTGACAGACAGGCAGAAATTCAGCTATATCCTCTCTCACCTGCTCCAAGGAGCTGAAAATGCCATGGAGTAAAGGGGGGACGATTGCACAAATGAAAGGAGCAGACATGCAAAAAAAGCTTCCAGTTCAATTTATATTCCATTCTGTTGATTTTTGACAGTTTAGTGGAGATTTGGGAACATTTCTTTCAGGTCTATTGTAACCTCGAGAATGCGCCTGTCAGCCCTTAATAGCTTTACATTGGTCAGCAGTGAGGATTTAAGGCCCTTCAATCTTCAGTCCTCTCAGTTGCATTATAAATAACGTCTCCTTTATCCAATCTGTGCAGAGAAAGCAATAAGGGAAAAGGTATTACGACCTAGAGCAGGTTTTTACATCACTTGGAATACCTCCACACGCAGGCAAACAGATAAGCAGATGGCATAAGCACCTCAACGGCTGTACAGAACACAAAACAGCATTTGCAATTTGTTCAGAAGATGGAAACCTTCTTTCCCTCTCCGACAACAGGAGCATAATGTTGTTATACCGCTGCATGCAAATCTCTTACTGTGGAGGTCACTGGGGATGGTTTTCCATGACACAGCATGTGACTGTAAAACCAGACTGCTGTTCCAAGTCTGCTCCTGCACCAACACTGAACGATGTGTTCTTCCAACCAGGATCTTTAACTTGAAAGGAATACATTAGAGCTGGCCAAACTCAACTCAAGTCTAACCCGTCCTCATCAGAAAAACAACCGTACAGGAACGACTGTGAAAGGATCTTATTGCATCCCATACTTATGTTTACTGTTAGGTGGCGGTGAATTACAACGGAAGCAAAGGTGGAAATCAAGTTAAGTAGTTTAAGGAGCAACAAAGGCAGTATTGGCGGGAGGTTGGGCTGGATGGGTCAAACAAAGATTGGACTTACACCCAGGAGACTGCTGTTAATGTCCCATGTGAAACCAAAAGTCAACAGTACTAACCTTGTTTATATACATCTGCAACAAAATACGTACATACTTAACCTAACCGAGTAGTTTTCTTGCCTAAACCAAACCAAACTGCGAGTGTAAGACAAAGGTCTGGTAAACCTGATGCTGGTACGCTGCAACAGTCATGTTTTGGGAGTCACTGGCAATCAATCAATCTGTTGTTTGAGTAAAAAGGATCCATTGGTTAAACCACACAGGTCGAAAAAGG
This sequence comes from Lagodon rhomboides, assembly GCA_039737535.1. NCBI lineage: Eukaryota > Metazoa > Chordata > Actinopteri > Spariformes > Sparidae > Lagodon > Lagodon rhomboides. Next base: position 3,442,299 of record CM077799.1, read on the forward strand.
ACTAGTGCATTTAATGACCAGTCATATGAACACACAGTTTGAAGAGTTTTTGCATTTGTTGTTATTACTGAGACTTCATGAGATGAGCTCACCACCCTCTTCATCGAGCCATTTGGTGGAATGCCCATGTTGTGCTGGTCTAATATAATGCTAGTAATATTTAGGATGGGTTGACTTCTTAAGCTCACTGACAAAAGAAATTCCACAAAAAACCACAGCCTTTCTGATATTTAATTTATTGATAAATAACGAAGATTGTCATCAGCAAAGAAGCGAAAGACATGATGCTGAAGTCACTGCAAAATGTGTCACAAATGGAGCCTCACTTGCAAGAAGGTTGTCATCTGTTTCAGTGTCTATCAACCAAGATACACATCTATAAATATTAGTCAGGATTAAGCTTTATTTTACTTTTAAAAGGTTTTTATGTGTCATGGAAATGGACGTCGGCTTGTTAAACATTGACTCTGAAGAAAGGAGGACCAGACCAAAGCAGAGTTGTTCAATTTCATATTTCTTAAAGTTTATTTTACCTGTCGTTTTTAAATTGGATTTTTCTCAGTGACACTCTGAACAGCAGCAATATTCAGTGTATGAATAACTGTAGATGAAGCAAAACTGAACTTTGCCGGGAGAGAAATATTGGACGGGACAGAAAACACAGCAAATCATTTAAAGATATCGAGGCAGCTGTTTTGTGAGTGACAGAAGTAAATTATGAGTTTGTTCCAGCTGTCGTGTCGTTGCACAGTTCCCCTATCTCTGAAAGAAATGGTTTTGTGCAAACTGAGACTGTAAAAGCACAAATAATAATTGGACAGCGACTCGGAGAGACAGCACATGTTTTCATGGAGGGAGAGGTGGTGTGCATGTGTGTGGGAGGTGGAGAAGTCTAATTAATCTCCGAGGAGATGGATCCCTAAAGAATATTAATCTTTTCAAGGGTAGCTCTGCGCGGCACTTGGAAATATGAGGGTTATCAAACCTCCTGCGAGCCAGTGCCAGAATATTTTGTCCAAGTGCCAGAGCAATTTAACTTTAACAACCCTGCCGTCTTTTATTCTGCCCTCTCTTCTTCCAACAAAAAGGCTCTGTGAGAGGACCGGAGTGGAAGAAGGTGACGAAACATTGATGACTTATTAAAATCATTTTTATCAAATGAGCCAACGGAGGTTAATGTTTTAAAGGTCTTTGTTGTGTGAGATAATGTACAAATGTGATTAAAAAAGTGTAATAAAAGGAAAAATAATGTCATGAATCAGGCTGAGGGGTCTTTGAAAAGGAAATTTCTCATGTTTGTTCAGTCGTTCGTCTATTTGTTTTTAGATGCTAATCCCAAATGACTGGTGGATTTTGTTTGACTGTGGAACAAAATTGCAGGTTCAGAGAAATATCCACAGCTTTGTTCTCAGTCTATAAAATTAAAATCAACATCTGGGTCTCTAAAGACCTAAAGCCATCCGAACAAAAAAAAGGATGTGAAGAAAAATCAATTTCCCGAGGGTTCACTACGCTGCTGCAGTGCGTTCCACCCTCGGCGCCAAAAGCTGTTCGCATTCACATTTTCCTTTTTTTTGTCATTATTTTGTGTGCGAGGTGTTCTATTGGCTCTGCTCAGTCAGCATGAATCAATGTGAGTGACACAAAGGAGTAGTGGAGTGGAGGCAGACTTTGGATACGCGCTGCTGTGGGATTTGAGACCAGATGCAACATCAGCAGTTGTATCAGTACACGTTCCTGCATCTCGGCCCTTCGCAGCGTCACTTTGAAGACGCTTTGTTTCTTGCAAGTCTGCCGGAGCCAAGTGGGAGTTGACACGCCGCTGCCTCTTCTTCAAAAGCTTTCCTTTATCAAAAGTGCTGCTGTGCGTCTGCTCTCCAACTGGGTCTCTTCTTTATGTATTAGCAAATAGGGTCAGCAGTGCTCCAAAAAAAGAGTTCGACAGGTAGTAATGACTATTACAGCTGTTAACTAGAGACAGGAGGGTTGTCAGTAGAGAGAATTACCAGCAGGTTTACATTTGAGGATAAAACCAACACATCCTCATACCTTAACTTCAGAACAGGTTGTTTGCCAATGCAAAGAAGGCCGACCCATCAACTGAGGCAGTGGCCCACTGGTTCATTTTCTATAATGACACTACACTCTTAGAAATAAAAGTTCTAAGTAGAACCACGTAAGGTTTTTTCAGCTTGTCCTCATAGGAGAACCCTTTTTGGCTCCAGGTAGAACCTTTTATAAAGGTGGAGGGTTCTACCTAGAACCCGACATAAAGGGTTATACCTAGAACTGTGTCTGTAAGGTTCCACCCAGAACCCCATGAGAGGTTCTACAAAGAACCCATAAAGGATCTTATACCCATGCTTTCAACAATCCCTGAAGAACTCTTTCTCCAAAAAATGGTTCTCTGGATCAAAATGGTTCTTACTGGAACCGTGAGTGTTACCAAGAACCCTTTTAAAACCCTTTATTCAGGAAAGGGTTTTTAAAGGGTTCTCTGGATCAGAATGGTTCTTACTGGAACCGTTAGTGTTACAAGAACCCTTTTAAAACCCTTTATTCAGGAAAGGGTTTTTAAAGGGTTCTCCAGATCAAAATGGTTCTTACTGGAACCGTTAGTGTTACCAAGAACCCTTTTAAAACCCTTTATTCAGGAAAGGGTTTTTAAAGGGTTCTCTGGATCAAAATGGTTCTTACTGGAACCGTTAGTGTTACCAAGAACCCTTTTAAAACCCTTTATTCAGGAAAGGGTTTTTAAAGGGTTCTCTGGATCAAAATGGTTCTTACTGGAACCGTTAGTGTTACCAAGAACTCTTGAAAATCTGTTTCTTCGGGAAAGGGTTTTTCAGAAGCAAATGGTTCCAGGTAGAACCTCAGCCCTTATAGAAGAACCCTTTTGGAACCCTTATTTCTAAGAGTGTAGGCTCGGTCCAATCACATCACTCACTGGTCTGGGGCCCACCCCTCCTCCTCTGTCCTCACTGTTCCTTGTGTCAGATGCTGTGGCTCAGAGCCAAACACCTGTGGATGAAGGATGGTAGGCATCTATGGATCCATAGATCCATGCCAGCCCAGAATTCAGAACTTTAAAGAGTCACATTGTGTCTGTAACACTCCATTAGCTACGGAGTGAGACATCTCACCTCTGTTCAGTCTTTGGTGAGGCAGGATGTAGCCAATCAGAGGCAGAGTAGGGCGGGTCGTGCCAAGCAAGGTAGTGTGATCAAGAATAACGGCACTACAGCTGGTAACTATTGCTGTGGTTATACTTTGTAATAAATATACATTGATAGTCTCCGCACCCTGCACACAGGGGATCTGAATCCACTGCAATCAGTCTCGAGGGTTTCGGAAATTCAGCCAATATAAAAAAGATAGCGAGGACTCCACAATGGGACTGTTTCAATATGATAAAAATCTTTTCAATAAAAACAGAAATAATCCTTATTCGTTTTCAGCTTCAGCTTTCACGCAGGACCAAATAACTTCTGGCTGTGATAGAACTGTATTAATATTTCACAGAATAATCATTTTTATTGCCAGAAAGTGAAAAATTGGAGGAGATATTAGTTTTTGAAAATTAAAGATTCTTTGTTTGGGTAAAAATACGATTGAATTTCATTACTGAAAACATTCTGCAATAACTATCCAAATGAATACACATTGCCGAGTATCTTTAGGGTTTTCAACCAAATCCAGTGAAAACTAAACGATTAGTGAGACACATAAAGATGATGAAATGTAGACCAGAGGGGTCAAACTTCAAAAATAATTAAATTTGGAGATTTTGCTCGGTCTAATGAAAGTTTAAACATGATTTTGTTTCACTCTCGGTATGAAGCTGGTTTGGAATGAGCCTTAAAAATGATAGAAGGTTGGTGCTGAGAAGTTTTGGGTGATAAAAACATGAAGAAGCCTGCTAATGCTGCAAAAAAAAAATCAAAGGTGGGTTTGCTGCAGGGGCTTCAGCAGGAGCTTGAATGTCTACGGTGATATTTTGCACCTGCCATTATGTCGCAGGCGACGGTGAAGCCGGGGAACAGAGTGAGCAGGAGAATCAGCAGGGAGTCGGTGGAGAGCGAGGGTACTCTGGTCCATGGCACCCAGCTACTCAGCTTAGTTCTGGTTTGAGGCAACAGCACAGTGCGTCTATTTAAGGGGAAGCACAGGAATGATGTAGTGGTGAGTGGTGTTCAAGGGTGGATGTTTCTCTCAGTCCTTCCCTGATGAGCGACGGAAATACCAGCGACAGGCTGCAAACACGAGGTTGTGTAACAGTTGGACTTTGGTTGGATTTAGGCAACAGAAACACTTGTGAGGTTGAGAATAAGATCATTGTTTGGGTTCAAATTAATACTAAAGTTACATCAATTCAGTTAACTTACATGCATCAGATTAAATAAGTCAGTAGTGCTACGGCCCCTAGAGGTCGCCTCCTAACAATAAATGTAAATATGAGTCTTAATATCTGCTTGCTAAATGATGTGTGCATCTGTTTTTGGCTTCACCCTATCAAATAACCAGATGTCTCATTTTAAGGAAAATAAACAAACCTCAGTTGCACAGTTTTCAGTCGGAACAGTGTCAGTACCCGAGCGCCGTCTTCCCCCCCGGGAGCCGCTGTCACCGCCGCCACTGAGGCATTTTCCACCTCGACTAATTGCGAGCTGACTAAATTGCTCCCAAGAGGAGCCAATTTTGTGACTGACCAGTCGAGCTAAAAAAAGAAAACGACGGCGCTCAAACAAAGAGACGTATTACGGGGAACAATTACAGGACCTGTCGAGGGCCACGGTGCATGTGCTCCAGATAATGAATCCATGTGATGTCTTTGGGGCTCGGAGTCGACTGTCTGGGTGAACAATACAGAGAGCGCACCGAACAGTATTAACCAAAAACATAAAATGCAATTTAGCAGATTTAGCTGTGTTGTTCAGACAAAATAATTACTTAATTGAGTTTGGGGATTATAACGTTCGTTCACAGCCCTGCATAATGATCCCGACATTATCAAAGCTTCTGATCACGGTGTGTATCTGTACAGGTGTGTGTCCGTCCTCTCTGTCCTCTCTGAGCTGCTCACAACAAATCAATTTTGTTTCATGGCTGCCTTTCCAAATGTCACATTTAAAGGAAGAGTTCACCTAAAAATAAAATCTACTCACCCCCCCATGCTGATGGAAAGTCAGGTGAAGTTTCATTCTCCACAGAACATTTTTCAGAGCTTCCCGATGGCTCCATGCAGCTCATCCAGTGTCATCCAAGCTCCCAAACTGACTTGAAAAAACTTTATATACATCATTCTTCACTGTAGCTGCTGAGACTAAAACTGTTATATAGCACAACCCAATTGAAGATGGTGCATGAGCTCAACCAAATGTCAAGGGCTGTCTATAATCTTTTAGACGAGCTGTATGACACGCTTGTAACAAACTTTACTTAACTAAACTTTAAATGTCCTAATATGGGGGTTAAAGACAAGTCTCCAGCTACTTCAGCTGTTTAGGAGAATGCTGTTTTGCTGTGAAGCTCCAGACATGTTTTGTGGACGATGGAACATGGATGTGAGTAGATAAAGACCTCATTTCCTTTTTGTTTTTAATGTAACAGCTGTTTTGGCCTGGAGATCATCCTGGTCAGACAAAGATAAATTCCTGTTTACTGACATTTTGACATGCATGAACACATTAACAGAGGGAGTGTGCACCTAAACATCCTCAGAGGTAGTTCTCAGTTCGCACTTCTGATCATTCTGCTCTGATTATTCAAAGCTTATTTCCATCAGTGTTGTCTTTGAATGCAGATTGATCACTGCTTTTATCGTTACTGACCACTGATGCTATCAGACGTTAGAAAAGCCGCTGCCATGACAAAACATGGAGAGTCTGGTCCAAACCGAATTACTGGACGCAGTCAAGGTCACTGTGTAAAAGTTATTCTCCGTCTCTCTCGGCTGTGGGCCTCCATCTCCTCCTCCTCCTCCAACTCTGTTCAGTAAGTGCTTCTGGCATGAATGGAGGCGGGTAAAGGAACAATGCCAAAACATTTCAGTCAATCAAAAAGAAATCATGATGTAACATTTGCTTTAGACGATGGCAGCAAGAGAAGAACTTAAATCCTTTATTATCATAATGTTTATTCATTTAATATCTGTTTCTTATTCGACAGGTTTTTGAAGGTTTGGGGTTTCTTCCTTTCTGTGGATCCAATTAAAAACGCTCACCTGTCACATATTCTGTACCTACATTTATAAGCGCTGTTAAAAGATGATATGTAAAAAAGATTGAAGCTTCTCCTCTCTCATCTCTGCTGCCATTCAGTCTGTTTTCAGCCTCCTCTCAGACGCATCAGAAGCAGGATTGTGAGCTGACTGACAAGAAGCGACGTAAACAGGCTGGTGAACAATGGCGTCTGGTTAACCGTGCTATTAGAGGAACCAGAAGGAGCTGTGAGCACCTTCGCTCCGTCTTTGTCGCACCTCCTGCTCTTTGTTTTACCTCCTCTTCCTTCTTTCTCTGACTGATCTGAATCACAATTCTTCATCGTCTCCTCTACAATTACTCACCACAGCCATTACCGGCCGGTACAGACATAAAATGAGATTTACGTAACTTGGTTATTTGCAATGTGGATAACAACCAGAAGTAATATCCAGGCAGAAACAGACAGATAAAACAAAAGTCTTGGTTTGCATCATATAGATGTCCATTTTCAAAATGGCAGCCTGCTAAGAAACTTTCTCGTATTAGAGCTACACAGTTCACTGTTTCAGAGTGTTTTCAGCACCATAAAATATGGATCTGAAAACATTTTAAGCAACAAATAGACTCTGCAGCAGCAGAACCTCGATTCTTTGCTCAACTTGTTTTGTGAGCAGGACGGTTCAGATGCTGCTTTCTTTTTTATTCAGACTTTACAACAATGAATGAATGAACAATGTGCACATTTATTTTGTTCCAACAATGTTGACAGGATAAATGTTCATTGTTGCAATGTACGTTTCTGCAAAACACAGAGATGTTGGACTATTACATTGTGTTCATGTTGCAGCTTAATATTTCTTTTTCATGTCGTAACAGCGCTGTGCTTATGGTCCGGTAAGGTTTAGGTAATGAAAGCCACTCGAGCATCTTGTTTTGGCTCATTATCCCTGTTTTTAGTTGCCCAAACACGGCTGGAGACGTTCTGACCTCTGGTCGAAAATATCATTCTTTTGTTTCAACATACATGTCTGGAAAATTGTCCTGAGGTCTCCTTAAAGACATACAGATGTTGTCTCAAGGAAATTGAATCGAAAGCAACTGGATTTGGTTTTTGTCTTGAAGACGTTTCACCTCTCATCCGAGAGGCTTCATCAGTTCTGCTCCCTTGACTAGGCTGAGACTAGTCCAACTAGCCGGTGTGGAGGTCCAGCTATTTAACCTCTCAGGAGGCGGGCACAAGGCCACTGAGGCCTCTGGGTTGTATGTGCTCCATTATTGCCAAACGACAGTCGTTTAGTATGGTCGTTGGGGATGGTGGAAAGTTGGTTTCGACTTCGTTAGTGTTCTATTGTGTTGTAACGACAGTCGTTGGAGTCACATGAGGCCCTCTGTGCACAGCCGTTATTCTTAGAGGCTAAGTTGTTGAATCTCCTGGGAAGACATGAAAGGGCAGCATTGTAAATTGGAGATAGGTGGTGTCGCAGACCCCCTCCTCAACGACTGTCGTTTGGCAATAATGGAGCACATACAACCCAGAGGCCTCAGTGGCCTTGTGCCCGCCTCCTGAGAGGTTAAATAGCTGGACCTCCACACCGGCTAGTTGGACTAGTCTCAGCCTAGTCAAGGGAGCAGAACTGATGAAGCCTCTCGGATGAGAGGTGAAACGTCTTCAAGACAAAAACCAAATCCAGTTGCTTTCGATTCAATTAGAGGAGGGGGTCTGCGACACCACCTATCTCCAATTTACAATGCTGCCCTTTCATGTCTTCCCAGGAGATTCAACAACTTAGCCTCTAAGAATAACGGCTGTGCACAGAGGGCCTCATGTGACTCCAACGACTGTCGTTACAACACAATAGAACACTAACGAAGTCGAAACCAACTTTCCACCATCCCCAACGACCATACTAAACGACTGTCGTTTGGCAATAATGGAGCACATACAACCCAGAGGCCTCAGTGGCCTTGTGCCCGCCTCCTGAGAGGTTAAATAGCTGGACCTCCACACCGGCTAGTTGGACTAGTCTCAGCCTAGTCAAGGGAGCAGAACTGATGAAGCCTCTCGGATGAGAGGTGAAACGTCTTCAAGACAAAAACCAAATCCAGTTGCTTTCGATTCAATTTCCTTGAGATAACTATGACCTGGATGAATGAGAATATTCACAAGCTTACAGATGTTGAAACACCATCTCGAACTGCAGTCAATAAGAATAACAGTAACTTTATTTGTGGAGCACCTTTAAAAACAGAGCAGGACACTCACTTCACCTCCTAATGCGAAGGTCAGGACGTAAACACGCGATGTAGAAATGTGAACGTGTCGGTGGTTTATAGCGACTGAGCCGTGGGGATAACCTTAAAACCGAAACACTGTGTGAAGTAGCTCTTTAAGGACGATGTGGGTCATCTTTATCAAGACTTATTGGGCAATACAAATATAAATGACCTCACCATTAGTCCATTAATATTTGATCAAATGTTTCTGCGTCTACATACACATGAAAGACTCAAATTCTGTATGAATGAAATGTACGCTTTAAGATTTTATGTCCCAGACGCTGCGTGTTGTCTTGTCATGTTTGTGTCTCCATCACGCTACCAGCTACATAATCTTCCAGCACTTTCTGACACAGAGAAGTCGAGCTGAAAATGATTCTGCAGCTCCGTTGTCAGTTTTTCACACTTTCCTCTCTCATCGGCGTTTGGATAATCATCACCGCTCATTGCTCAGAGGCTGGATTTTATTTTCTGGTCCAAAACTTTCCCAGGAATTGTTAAAAAAAAATCCATCTGACTCCATCAAAGTCTTTTCAGATGATGGATTGTAAATAGCGCATTCAACAAAAAAGACTTTTGTATCTTCCAATCGAACAAACCCATTCTTCGAGGCCCATTGTTGTCGGCACTTTGTCGCGTTATGTGATGAAAACAGCCATTACTGAGCTGCATTTTCTGTCTCTTCTGAACTCAGCGAATGATAAATAAATGTGACACTCACTTTTACAGAACTTTGCTGATGTAGAAAGTGCTTCGTACTTCGACAGCATGAAAATACAGCAGCGCCACTCGCTGCAGTCAGCATGCGCACTTAAAATGAAGAATATCTGCAGCGAGTCGTCGAAACTCAGCTCGCCGGCAAATCAAACAACCTCATCTCAAAGTGTGCGCGCGATTTGTCAGCAGAGAGGTGACATCAGTCAGGAGATGGAAGACGGATGAGGTGTGGAGGTGAAACTAAAGACCTCTGAGGAACTTCTAAATAAATCTCCGAGCCTCGAGTCGTGACACCGGCGACGTCTCTCAGATAGAAGGTGACTGCGACAAAAACAGCGACATGCATGAAAAACAAACAAGTTAATTAAATTCAGAGGGAGTCGGGCGGCGTGTGAGTAATCAAAGAGATATGCTACTGAGTGTGTGAACAAAGAAAGAGACAGTGTGTGCGTCTTCGTCTTCCTTTAACCCTTTGTACTGATCCTCACCCCTCCTCCTCCTCACCCTTCACAGCTCCTCTCCTCTTCCTCATCTCTGACTCCAGCCTAACTTTGAACCTTGTCCTCTTTTATCCCACCAGCACCTGCATCACACCTCCGACTGATAAAATCTACCTTTGACCTCGCTCACATTAATATCAAATGCTTTCTATCTTTACCGGCATCACACTTGTTCTCCTACAATCCTTGAACAATATGAGGTGCATGGACCTTTCTATCAGGTGGAGGAGACAGTTATCACAAGTATTAATGAATTGCATTTGTCCACACTGCAAAAGCGGACCAACAAAATAGTTTTGTGCAAGTACCGATCCTCCTCCGATCCACCCCTCGCTCTCCAGAACCGTCCCACACAGCTGATTTGGTCACACTCTCGTTCTCAGACACATGCTCTCGCCATAATGTGACAGCCAGACGTATTTTCTATGTAACTGGACGCACCGGACCGCGACGGTACACGCACCGTTACACCCCTACAGTTATCACCGGCTGAGACAGTGTCGGCTGGTAATGCTTTCCTCTTCTGAGTACGTATATATGTGTGTGTGTCATTGTGGTCTCGGAGAAACCTACTGGAGCGAAAACCACCGCAGAAGCAGTTTTGGGCATTTAAGTGTTTATGTGTCTGACTGTGGGATGGTGTCACTGCAGCACCAGCACTGTGCGCCTCGTAAAACGGTCTCTAGTTAGTCATATGCATCGAAAATAAAAAAAATGTCCAAATTGCAATAAAGAAGAGCAGGAAAAACCTCTCCAGCTTAGTCTTAGTGGTTTTGTGAAATGAAATACAGTATTTTTCCAGCCAAAAAAAAAGGTTCACGTGGAAAAACAAGAAGAAAATAAGGAAAAGGAAATCATTTGAGGCCCATTACTGGAACTACACGACTACAGGTGCCTTTCAAAGATGACTCTGGTTAAGTTTAAACACCAGATGAACAAAAAACAAAAGAAAATCTGTGCACCAGACATTTCTGGGATGCACGCGGCCGCTCTCCTCTGACTTTTGCAGCTTTTGGTAGATCACAAATCGTACTTTCAGCCCACGCAACTCAACGACGTGGAGGTTTCAGGGTGCAGAACTCACGTATAAAATAAAAGGTAACGCCTGCACACACACCTTGCACCTCCATGATGAGTGTATAATTACTCCTCTTCGACTGCGGAAGTCACATGACCTTCAACCTCGACCTCCTTTACGAGTGATTTTCTGTCCGACAGTATAATAACATCACAGATTAACAGTCTGCCTGTTAATGAAAGAGTTCGTCTATTCACCGCAGGAACAGGCAGCGCTGTGCGGTGACTCATGTGCAGATGAGTCCTTTCTCTTTCTACTCTCAATTCAGAAGTGTAAAACGTATTTTATGAACCTTGATGAAAGACTTAATGAGTCATGACTGAAACCTTCCTACTCACTTAACCACACCGTTTTACTCGAGATGACCTGAAGACCAGACCGACTTTCTCTAGCAACAAACTAGCAACAACTTTCTGAGGAGTTTACTTTTGAGTGAACTGCCTCGTCCTCCCCCTCCACCCTTTTCCGCCTTACCGTCTCCAACCAGCTGCAGCAGAGCCAGGTCCAGCGGCCGTTTCCAGCGGGAGTTCTTGTGCAGGGCGATGCCGTAGCCCGTGGTGGCGAACACCTTCCCGGAGCCGATGGTCATCACCTTGTGGAGTAAAAAAATGCAAACAAACACGTGAATCTCTGGAACAAACTCAACGAGACCGGCGGCGACGAAAGTTGAACAATTTCTCTTTCTGCTGTCACTGTCGCATTCATGCAAAACAGTTGGCTCGGCTCTAATATCGACATCCCGGAGAGTCCCGGAGCGGGAGCGCAGGATATTGTTTTGGAATTAATATAGATCCACATCAGTTGTAATAATTACTGCAGCGGTGGCGGTTGTACGAGGCTGCTGGGAGCGCCGGCCTCCCACAGACCTTATTACAAATGATCACTGGGCAGGATTTTCACTCTCGCTGGGGGAGTCGTATCAAATGCAACCTTATAAATAAATCAACACCAGAGCTGTCCAAAAAATGACAATATTAACCAGCTACAGGCCGCGGGGGACAAATAGAAAGGCGTCGGACGCGTTTGATTCATTTAATGCAGATGTAGAAGTGCTCATTTGCCATGCTTGTTGTGCTTCTGCCGCAGTTCCCTGCAAGACGAGGCTGAGCGAGCTGCAGCTGATGGTTGTGTTGCGCTCGGTCGCCGCAGGGTGCAGAGACCTCAGCAGCAGCTGCCACTGTGTATGAGCGTGTCGCTGCGCAGAGCTGCCAAATGACAGAGATCCATTTCTTACCTTGCAGCCTTCGTCCTTTCTGGCCATGTAGTTCAGCACCGCCGCGTCGTAAATGAAGGCGTCCAGTTTCCTGCGGGGAAGCAAGAAAGGAAGGGTGAGGGAGAAATTACAACAAAGAAATGGAAATCGTTGACCCGGAGCTGAACGACAACAGAGGAAGTGCAACTAGTGAACAAAGTGACAGAGATGATGGATAAACCAGCGGTGAGACAACGACGGTCTAAACAGAAAACTGAGAGCAGAAGAGTGTCTTTCTCGACACCGTTTTCAAGCAATTCATCACAGAGGAGGCAGAGATGTCAGTGTTCCTCCTGCAGAGGCCTCGATAGACCAGCATGCAGTGCAGCAGCAGGGGGAGGCCGTGATGCAGGAAAAGGTGTGAAGGTGATTCTCACTTCTGCCAAGCTGGAACATGTTACAACTTCTGTCACCGAATGTTGTTTCTTAACCGCAAAGAATAAAGTTTAAAGACCGGTAATAAATACTCAGGAGATTATTCAAATGTCACATTAGCTTATAAACACATGTTTCATCCCCTTGCTACACCAGGAACTGAAGAAAGAGAGGCACCATCACCTCCACCTCCTGACACGGAAACAGATTTGAACGTGTCGGTCGTTTGCAGAAACATTCTATGCTGACGACTCGGTTTGTTATGTCTCAAAGAGAGATTAAAAAGAGAAAGTGAAGCTTTTCATTCTTTTATATCATCGAGTATTTTGGGGTTTGGTCTGTCTTCAGTGATCTGACAACTTGACTGTGAAAAAGAGTAGATATTCTTCACTTTTTCTAACATTTGATGGACGAAACATTTAACCAAGTAGTGTAGCAGCAGGGGGAGGCCGTGATGCAGGAAAAGGTGTGATTCTCACTTCTGCCAAGCTGGAACATGTTACAACTTCTGTCACCGAATGTTGTTTCTTACTAATAAAGTTTGAAGACTGGTAATAAATACTCAGGAGATTATTCAAATGTCACATTAGCTTATAAACACATGTTTCATCCCCTCGCTACACCAGGAACTGAAGAAAGAGAGGCACCATCACCTCCACCTCCTGACACGGAAACAGATTTGAATGTGTCGGTCGTTTGCAGAAACATTCTACGCTGACGACTCAGTTTATTATCTCTCAAAGAGAGATTAAAAAGAGAATGTGAAGCTTTTCATTCTTTTATATCATCGAGTATTTTGGGGTTTGGTCTGTCTTCAGCGATCTGAAGACTTGACTTTGAAAAAGAGTAGATATCCTTCACTTTTTCTAAAAATTTGATGGACGAAACATTTAACCAAGTAGTGCAGCAGCAGGGGGAGGCCATGATGCAGGAAAACGTGTGATTCTCACTTCTGCCAAGCTGGAACATGTTACAACTTCTGTCACCGAATGTTGTTTCTTACTAATAAAGTTTAAAGACTGGTAATAAATACTCAGGAGATTATTCAAATGTCACATTAGCTTATAAACACATGTTTCATCCCCTCGCTACACCAGGAACTGAAGAAAGAGAGGCACCATCACCTCCACCTCCTGACACGGAAACAGATTTGATTGTGTCGGTCGTTTGCAGAAACATTCTATGCTGACGACTCAGTTTGTTATGTCTCCAAGAGAGATTAAAAAGAGAATGTGAAGCTTTTCATTCTTTTATATCATTGCAAAACTGAGTTTTTTGGAGTTTGGTCTGTCTTGGATGGACGAAACATTTAACCAAGTAATCGAAAAAATAATACAACGATTAAACCGTAATGGAAAAATATATCACGCTTCATCTGTCGGGTTCATTTTGTGAGGTAGAAGCAGAGAAGGCAGGGTGAGGTTGTACAAAAGTGAGCTGGAACACCTCATCATAAAAGAATAATGGGCTGAATGTACCAGCTCAGCTCACACTGATGATGAATATCTGAAGATCTAATGATGAATCTGTAAGTACACCTGCTCTTCTACTTCAAACTCATTTAAAATTCACACTCGGGACGCCGCGCTGCACAACCGAAGTCTTCCTAGAAGAAGAGAACGACTGTGAAACATGAAAGATTGAAAAGAGGTGAAGAGGAGGTTAGATGGTGCAGGAGGGGAGGAGGTGGGTGACGGGAAAAAGGGAGAGAAAAGGAGGGGCTGGAGATAATGTTAACGCAGGACGGAGGGAGGGAAGGAGGGAGGGAGGCGCAAAGCAGAAGCAAAGAGGAGTTAATGAGGGAGGCTAGAGAGGATTATGGAGAAAGAGAGAGCTGAGGAGAGACGAGACGGAGATGGAGAGGTGATGTTTGGTGCCTCGACAGCCAAATCAAACAGGGATCTTCCTAACGCTTTGCTTTGTCGGTGTACACTAATGTTTCCTTGGTAAATAATGTCAGGATGAGAGGTGGAGAGAGAGAGAGAGAGAGAGAGAGAGAGAGAGAGAGAGAGAGAGAGAGAGAGATGTCGATAGGCAGCGATAATGAGTGAGAGAGAGGGTGAAGAGACGGAGGGATTGAAATGAGATAGAAAACTGATGTGAGGGGAGCCGGGATGAGTGAGGACGATAAAAAGGAATGCATCAAGGGAGTTTTAATAACACGGTACGTCAAATCTGCTAAAGACTGCGGTCGCTGCTTGTCTGGATGCCAAAGTGTGTGTGTGTGTGTTTGCTTGTCCCATTATACATTTGAACCCTCGTGTGCATCAACTAACATCACCCACCTCCTCCTCCACCTCCTCCTCCTCACCTCCCTCTCCCTCCCACTTCAAACTCGATGAGCAAGTGTATATTTTATAGCAAGTGCTTTGTGTACTTTGTGGCCCCACAGGCAGATAATAAGCCCCACAAACCCCCCCGGTGAAGACAAGAGGCGCCTGAGTGGCAGTCGGTGCTGAGGTGGCGAGATTTTTCCCCCCCCCTCCTCGCACTGCGGCTGCTGCTAGCATGTATTATTTAAAAGTATTTCGTTTTTTTTCCCTCGCTCCCCTCTCGCCTCGTTTAGAAGCCGTGATCCTAATGGGGCTGTGCAGATTACAACGGTTAGCCCGGACTCCAGAGGCGAGGCGGGATCAATGAGCTAACAGGTTGAAAAGAGACGAGAGGGTCCTGTAATTGAAACAAGGCGTGGATGACAACGTTGCCTCGAGTAAAAAATAATGATAAATAAATAAAAAAGCAGAGGAGAGAGAGTGGGATGTCAGAAATGTGCACATGTAGCAGAAGGCTGACGGAGAGAGAGTTCTTTCGCGGACACTAAACCCGTCTGAATAAAGGCCCAAATGTTTGTTTCAGAGCCAATGAGGAGAGAGCGTATGCAGAAGCCACCTTCAGAATTGAAAATCTCTCAATTTTTCAGATTGCCGCTGGGGTCGTCGCCGTAACTCTTTTCTCCAGCAACCAATACGATATCAGATTGAGTAAAACCAATCACCCGTCGCCCTGGTAACCAAGAAAATAATGGAGTGTCCGTCTATCCTGAGCTCTATCAGACAGAAACTACGAGAGGCAGAGAAGCCCATTTGTTGGCGCAGATCCCCCCGGTACACCGTAATGTTTCCGGTGAGTCACACTTTCACAAATTGTGAGCTCGTTATTAGCTGTGCAGTCAGCGCTCCGTTACCATAGCGTCCAATCAATCCCAACCAATGTGCAGCGCTGTTTTCTATCAACCACACGAGTGCCTCAGAGCAAAGAAACAGTGTGTGGACACGAGCCCTCGAACGAAAAGAAAGCGTGTAATCCTCAAAGCGCCTGCGACGGTGAAACGCACCTCCGACTGTGCTGCCGAGCAGAAAGCGTCTCAGTCCTCAGTGCTATTTACATGTTTTTAATCTATCTATGCTGTTCTTTTCAGTGTTCCTGTTATACTTTGCTTCATGGATAATTGCAATCAGCCGCAAATTTTTGGGGCTTGTTTGCACTGGCGTATCTTTAACAAACGTCTTCTATGAATCGGACCCTAACACAGCGGCTCTTTGTAAAATCCAACTACAGCAGATGACGGTTGAAGTATATTCTTAGAAACAAGATTTCTGTGGAAACAGCCTCTGGTCATCTGACTACTTTTACTTCAAGGGCAGTTCACGCAGTGTTTGCAACTGTTTTCAGAGTGTTTCAGACGTTCGTTATATGTGATGTGCCTCCATT
Source organism: Lagodon rhomboides (assembly GCA_039737535.1). Classification (NCBI taxonomy): domain Eukaryota; kingdom Metazoa; phylum Chordata; class Actinopteri; order Spariformes; family Sparidae; genus Lagodon; species Lagodon rhomboides. The sequence continues at coordinate 3,458,412 of CM077799.1, forward strand.
GCTACTGACCGACTTCAAGAGATACATGTGTCTTTACTCTCCAAGTCTGTTTTATCCATCTCGTGTGCTTTTTCAGCTGTAATCTCCATAAAAAACAACACACACAAATCTACGACTGGCTTTATGTTGAGAACTCAGTGTTGCAATCAAGACCACACAAACTGAAACAAAGACCGAGACAATACCAAGACTTTGAGGGTTTGAGACCAAGTCGAGACCGAGACAGAGTGAGACTGATTCAAGAACAGATCTGTTCTACATTCGCATGACACACCGACCGTAAAAATGTGGACAACGCAAGGAGCTGAAATCAAAGTGAGCATCTCTATTCAACATGTCTTTATCCATGATTTTGTACAACCCTCAGGTTTTCTAGGCGACTCTTGTCTTCTAGTAAAAACATCTTGAAGTACAGAATACAATTATTGAGTTCTCTTCAGCTGCGGTCTCGACTGTTCTTGTTTTTCTCAGACCGAGAGAGACCAAGTACAAATGCAATTGTTTCCACAATGAGGCCGAGACCTTCAAAAAGTACTACAACACGACCACTGAGAGCCTCCTGAACCGTTTCTATGCTCATTGACTCTGAGAGTCTGTTGAACTCGGAGGGTTATTATCAGAAATTGCTCCCACCGGGATGGAAACGTTTCATAGCGGGAGACAGATAATCATTCAGGGTAACGTTGCAGTGATTTGCAATGACCATTCTCTCTAAAGCAACAAGTGAACCCAGACTATGTTAATAAATGTTTTCCCCCTCGGAATGATCTTGGATAGTTTTATTCCTTCACTCCTATCTTGCAGTATTTCCCATCTGTACATGTATGATGAACCCAGAAGGCCTCCGCCGTCACTAAAACCAGATACTGCCGAGCTGCAGACAGGACTTATTTTTTGTCCGTTGCATTTCTGATGTCAGTCAGCCGGGAAGATAGTTTGTCTGGAGTGACAGTAAATAGAGTTTGAAGATGATGTACTGTAGATGGAACGGACCGATGGATTTGTTCGGAGCTTTGAGCACCACGATCCGCGGGGCATCTGGTTCCATCATATTCGAGAGCGAGCAGACATCTCTACGGCTGATATCTTCAGAACTCGTCCACCCACACCAAAACAATCGAAACCTTTAATTCCTTTTACTTTTCTTTCCTTTTTTCTTTCCTATTCCCTACGTTTCCTCTTATGTTCTTTCCTTACCCAGTCTTGAGGTTGTCAATGGCCTCCTCCACACCTTTCTGGTTGTTACGGATCATGTACTGGTGCATGTTGGGATAGTTAGAGCGGATGTTTTCCTCCGTGCTGCCGTTTGGCACCGTGCCGAAACGGAGCGGCGGGTACTGCTCCGTCGGCTGCTGGAACTGTAAAAGACGAGAGAGGTGGGTGGAGATTAAAGGCAAAAGAAATAAAAAAGAAGAAAGTTAAAGAGAGCTAGACGAAAAAAAGTGGGAGGGGAGCTGATCCTTGCTGCAGGATGAAGTGCGACGAAGACTCAAAGTCTTCACTTTCAAAGAGCGGCCTCTCTTTTTCTGAAGAGCTGATAAAACAGAGGAGGTTTTAAATCGTCACAGCAGCAGGATTCAGGTTTGTGGGTTCTGCTGAAACTGCACTGAGATATAAAAGCAGGCAGCGGGGAGGGAACACTTCGACGGAGTCTATAAAATATTTTACCTCTTTCTTTAACTCAGGCAATTCGGAGAAAGACAAGAGACAAAGCAATCTCTGCCTCTCCCTCGTCTGTTTCTGTTTAGCGTGAACAAAAGCTTTTCATTCGACATTATGTAAACGAACACGTCATTCTGATTGCTGAGCTACATTTTTTCCTCATCAGTCCATCTGGCAAACCACCTGTTCATGCATACAAGCATCCGTCACCCCATCCATCCATCCACCCATCCATCCATCGTACCTTCTTATCTGACAGCCCTGACACCGTGTCGATGTACTCCTCCTGGATCATGAAGGCAGCCAGGTTGGCAGTGTAGGAGGCCAGGAAGATGACAGCGAAGAAGGCCCACACCAGCACCTGAAGGAGTGGGTGAGATCAATGAGGGCTCACTCTGACAGGTGTGGAAGTATTTTAAGATTCCAGTAACACTGTTTTCACTTCTTGGCATTTTATTGCTAAAGCCACGGCTGAGGCCCCGTCTTGCCTGGAAGGTAGAGTTGTATTTGTCAGAATGACATCTCAGCCTCCAAAGAAATGTCACTGCAACCTCGACAATTTTCCTTTTCTCACTTATAATGTTGAAGTGACACACTGTTGAGTTCTGCTCTTATTTTTTTGGCACCTTCTCCTTCCATCATTATACCTCATTATATCTGTCATAGATATATATATATGTGAAGAATGGAAAATAAAGAACAGTTACGCATGCACTGGATTTATGGACCATTAACTTTTGGTTTCACACAGTCTCCTGGGTAGAAGTCTTGTGTTTGTTTTGTCCAACCTAAACTCCTCCTAATGAGGCCTTGTTTACTCTGACTTCCTCCTTTGCTGCAGTAATGATAACTACAGCCACTAGAGGTCACCGTCTAACAATACATGTAAACATGAGTCATTATAAGCCGCTTGCAGTCAACTAACATTGTTGTTTTTCCGATGAGGACGTATCGTAGGACATATACAGGTTTATTGGAGCATCAGGGTTCCTCTTTGAATCGATTTTTTGATAATTATTAAAAATAATCTTAACCTGAATAACCTTTTAAGTAATTTTTTCTTATAATACCTTCAGAAGTTTTTGAGAACAGGACCTTCACCTCTGATAGAGCCTTTGTACACTGTACCTTTAAGAAACAGATCTGAGCATGATTCCCACTACATAAAACCAGCTGACCCAAATCAATGTAGCACAAATAAAACACCCTTTGAAATGTGATTTAAGGGCTTGGCGTGAAGACATCTAGCTGTTCAGAAGTGCTCCTTTTATTGCTGTAAGATGCTGCACTGTTGACGTTCAGCCAGGGAGCCGGTGAGAGATGTGGATTAGCCTTCGCACTGAGTTTGCACTTGCAGTCGGTGATGAACGGGGCTATTCGCTTCCACGGTACCCTGTGTTTATGCCAAAAGTTCATTAGCATAATTTTTTTAATGAACAAGATGAAAAATGTACTCTGGCTACTGAGGTATAATTTAAAAAAAAAGTAATCTCAGTGAAAGGGGATTAAGGGTTCATCTCAACGATGCTGCAGCAGGACGTGTTGAAGGACAGACTCCTCGCTTACGATGGCACACTGGGGAGCTTCATGACCCGTGGGTCAATGTGAAACCTACTAAACCTCAAATGTATTATATCAATAATACATGGTTGTCGATTATGCATGCAGTGCATGCTTGAATAGACACTGATGACCCTGAATGGACTTAATAAAGTAGAATGTATAAAAAGATTAATGTGGTTTACAGAATAAGCCTTCAATAAAGATTACATTTATCTTTAATTCCTTCTGTTGTTGTTGCTCATGATCAGTTGTGGTTGTCTTTTTTGGCTCGTGGACCATTCATCTTGCTCTATATGCAAGGTGATGCACAAATCTACAGCTTAACTACAACATTTGCAAAGAAAAAGGACTAAAACTCTCTCCTCTGACCCCCTTTTGTAAAGCGTATTGAGCAGCTAATGAGCTCGACAGATGATTGGGGTTATTGTGAGAAACACTCGGGCAGAAAAGTGAGGAGAGGAAATACATCTTGAGTTTTTAACCTCCTGTTGCTCTTCACGCTGCAGTGTCGGGGGCAAGCCTTTGACTGATTTTTTTTTTCATTTCACGCCGTGAGAGCAGAAGGTAGGAAACAGCAGGTATTAAAAAGACCACCGTGGTGAAAACAAGTGAATGAGCACTCTCAAACTGATTGCACTGGCTCATAAAGCTCACAAATTGTCGTTTTTTTCTTGAAAATGCAAATTAAGGGTGTGCCACTGTGTGAGGATAAGAGTCGATATATAGTTGTAGATATATAGTTGTAGTAGTAGAAGTGTATTTTATTTTCTATATATCATAAAGTTCTCCATCCTTTTGTTGGCAGAGTTTCTGCCCTGCAGCTGAGTCAACAAATACGCCTGCCAACTAGTTAATAGCAGCTACATTGAGCATTTTTTAGCAATCAGTTTAGTTACAAAGCTAACAGTATAAGTCCTTTAGGAAACTACACAAATGACCTCAGTATAACAGCTGGCCTTGTTGATCTCTGAGGTTGCACACGGCTACTTTAGCACCAAGTATGTTGCTAAAATAGTGTCTGTTTTCATAAACTATGAACCAGTTTCACCCAATTCAATGAATAAAGTTATAAAGTTGTGTTTTTGTCCAGTAATAAACAGTCCAGACACATCCGACTCTGGCGGCACCCTTATTTTAAACATTCATGGCAGAGTCATAATAATTAATAGAGCATATGTTGGACTGCGCCCCAAGTGCAGGATGACTCATCAACATTGTTTTTTAAATTGTTTTCTAGGAAATTACAAACTTTAAAATACCATAAAAATTTAAAAGACTCACGCTGGAGATCCAGAGGGAAAGTTTTTGTGATGTCTTGATTAGACGTCTTTTCAACGTTCACTATTGATGTCAAAGTGACGTCCTTACAATGTTCAAAAACAAAGTAGCCTGCATGAGGCATGCACTTTACCTGGAGAGCTAGTTATCAGCTCAATTAAATATCATGTTTCGGTCATCTAAAATTCATCAGGAATGTTCCAAGACTGGATGATCAAACTCGAGATTCACCCTGTAGCTTTCGCTGCATTAAGTAAAATGTGGCTGTCGTAGAAACTTTTATTTTGAATCACAAGTCGTTCTTGTAACTGAATCTAATCCGTCAGTCCGAGCGCTCACCATGATCTTGCTGGTGGTTCCTCTGGGATTCTCCACGGGCACAGAGTTGTTGAAGACCAGCGCCCACAACAGCCAGACGGACTTCCCGATGGTGAACTTCGATCCACCCGACTCTGAGCACAAGAGAGACAGACAGAGTGTTAAAGTGTGAAATATTGAGAGTAAGAACACTTAACACACATGTGAGGAGTGATAAAAAGGCGCAGTAGGAGCCTCCCGAGCATCAAATCTGAAGTTGTAGGCAAAAACATATACTGTTTGGAGACCCAAGTGACAACAGCAGCCTATGTGATTGGTGAATATGGCATATGTCCAGGACTGTCACACCAGGATCCAGGGTTCCCATCCAGTCAGTGGTTAGGCTTATGCAACAAAAGCCGGTGCAATTTGTAAGATAGTTGATCTTAAGCCTCATTCCTGTGCTTGATCAATTCTGGACAATTAGATTGAGCTCACAGTTTGTGCTCTAGTTCATCCGAAAGGTGTTGGATGGGGCTGAGATCAGGCTTCTGTGCAGGCCAGTCAAGTTGTTCCACATCAAACTGGGAAAGCTAATTTCTTTCTTCATGCACAGGAGCAGTGATATGGACCTGCACCAAACTGTTGCCACACAGGTGGAAACTTACTATAGTCTGAAATATTACTGTATGGATGTTGCCGTGATCGCGAGGACAAACTGCCCTACAGTGATCCGAGAACTGTCTGATGTTCAGAGATCAAACAGGAGTTAAAAAGGAGGCAGAGGAAAGACCTATATGGAATTATTAAAGATTAAACCTGGCAGCTTGTGTTGAGGACAGAATCATCAGGAGGGGGAGAAGGATTAGAGACAAAACTGAACCAGAGGAATCTAGGAGGAAAGGTGGTGGTGGTGGTGCACTTCTCCCTGGAAAGCAGAATGAAAGTATAGAGCGGAGGGTGGTGGAAGGTCGACAGTGAGAGTGTTCTAACAATTTGAGTTGTCGACTTTTCAGGCAGTTAAAGTGAATGTATTAATAAAAAAGATGGAGGGGGAAAACTGAGCAGAAGAATTTATTAAAGCCGATAGCACACTTAAATTAGCTCGACAGCAAAATTAAGAATAACACTTTTAAACTAAAAGTGAAGAAATTCGTCACAATTACGACCGGATTAATCATGTTTTGACATATAATGAAAAATATAATCTGAAATATTAAAAATGTTCAGAATAATTTTATTTTTAGAATATATAACAGAATATAATGAGTCGACATTTTTAAAATACACTGATAATATATTCTAATTTGTATTTTTAAAAGAATGACCTACAATATATTCTGCATATATTACTCGATTATGTATTTTTGAAATATGGTAATATTACTTAGAATATTTTCTAAGAATTGCAATTATTTGACAATATATAGAGAATATATGATTGGATATATTCAATAATACATTGCAAGTACAATTTTTAAGCCTGTGTCATCTCTTCATGTCAGTGTAACATGTAATTACAAGGTGAAAATATTGTCATGACGCTGTTTAATTGACACAAATAAAGAAAAGAAACCCCAGAATGCTTTTATCCAGGCACAAATCAAACTCCACTCACCTCCATTATATTGAAGCAGTGGGACCAATCTGAGACAGATGGAGACTTGACCTTTAAATGTATTTATATATATATATATAATAGATATATTATCATGACTAACAGTGCTAAAATGCTTTGGTGATGATTTCTGAGATCTGATGTGAATGACCACCTTCAGCTTCGTCCGCCAAATGTTAACATGTTAGCACAGATTTTATTCTGTTTAATTTAACTTGAGTGCTGTATGAACATCTCTTTTTAGTAGTTTATTACAGTAAGAAGAAAAGGTAATGATGATCAGAGGATAATTAAGCTACTGACACTAAGTGATGAGTAAGCACCTACTGTACCTGTTACTGCAGTTCAGTGTGACTCCACTTGTGTCAGTTTATTAAAAAGTAATGAATAACATTTCCCAGTGATTATTTGAAATGAATGTAGCAGCAGCGAGAAGCAGCAAGGAAACAGTTGGAATAAATGATGAACTGACAAGTACTGTAAAAATGTCAAAACCACCCAGCACCATCACGCCGTCAGTGTTTGTTTCATTAAAAATAAATAGGCTGGATGGTGGGTGTGGAGTGATTGTTTTGACTCGTGCGCAGACAAGAAAAAAGTGGGACGCTTTGCATAATTTGAGCAAACACCCTCCTCAAATCAGCCCCCCCTCGCTTACATAACTGACGAACTGACAAGTTGGTAATAATGTCTTGAAATGAGCGGCGGGTTGATTGGCGTGCCGACGCCGGAGTGACTCCGTCTCTTACTCTTGGCGCTCTGCAGGCTGCGGTTGTATCCCACGGGGCTGAAGAACTCGAAGATGAAGACGGTGACAGCCACCACCGACAGGCACATAACGAACATCATCACCCACACCGCCGGGCTGTAGGGCTCTGCAACACACACAAAAACACACACATGCAAATATCAGATAAAGTTACGGAAATGTGCCCGTCACCTGTAAAGCAGTCACGACTGGACTGTGAACAAAAACACTGTGTCCTGAAATTAATGAAAATATTTGTCATACACGGTTCTGTTGGATAATTGTTGGGTAAGAGTCAATCAGAGCTTCCACTTAGCCCCTCCTGGAGGCCAATCAAATCAGGGCCTATTGATAAGCTGCCTGTTAAACTGTGTTCAAGTGTCTTGCAGGAAAACAGAAGTCTTGGGCTGCCCACTCTGCTTTGATCTTTGTAGCACCATAGTACTAAACGGTGCCTCGTTAGCTACAACGCTAACCAGCTAATTTTAAGCTCCATTGTGACATTTTTCTGCCATGTTTGTGGCAATAAAACAAGGAGTTTTAAGCAAAAACTTGTTCTTTTCCGAACCCTTACCAAGTTGTTTTTGTGGCTAAACCTGCAACAGAACTGTCAGTTGCTCTACCCATGAACTGTTTCCTTACTAGTGAAAAATGATTTTAGATGATCACAGCACCCAGTCATGTGTTACCCTTGAATTGTACTGATTTCACACAATCATGCAGTCAGTGTATTTCTGGCCAAATCAGAGGTCAGACAAGAATTTAACCAGAAGGGCTCAGAAAGTCCAATAAATCATTTTACTTAACTTAGTATTCAGAAATAAAGATTCTGTTGTATACATAAGCCAACATTTCATTGACTCATTCATTGATTTTGAGAGTTATTTGCTTCTCTAATTTAAAAAAATGAAACATGACAGTATGTTTTAATGGTACATTGGTCCATTGTGTAAGAGATGAAAGACCAGGTAAGAGTGAGAAATTGCTTTTTATTATGCCAACTGGTATTTCATGGACGACAACACGCTGCCATTTATCTTAATAAGGTTTATGCAAGAACATGAAAAATTATATCAGGAATAAACTGTGCTCTTTCTGGAGCTCAGAATCTCAAGTTGATATTCATTTGGCTTTCATAAAGTGAGTCTTTACTCTGTGACGGCCCAAATGAGCGTAGTAAACAGTGGAGGTGTAAAGCTCCGTGTGAAGACAGGAGGAGATTGTCTCCCCACATCTCATCCGTCTGAAGAAATGGCTGCCAGTCTAACTGCCGTCTGAGGAAATGAGCCGATACTTCTGAGATTTGCCAAATTAGTGAGGGATCTTTTGTCGACACTGACAACAGCAGCGTTGGCAGCTGTAACGCTAATCGAACAGCACCGGAGAGACAAACTGAGCTGCCGGGTCGACTCATCAACACCTTCGTCTCTCAGTGTTACACCCAGGAAGGGACGCTAAATCGAGCTCGACTGTGTGCTGATACACCGAAGAGTGGCGGGCTCTGTTTACATATGAGGCTTTTAGCCGCCGCTCCCCTGCAGAGAGATGTACGGCGAGGGCACAGGTGGAGAAGCTCGGGATTTATCCATTAAACTTACTGTCAGACAGGGTTAATGTGCTTTTTAAGGCTGAGCTGTCAAACTAGACTGTACCGTGAGGGCTGAGAGGCTGCAGGTTTTATTTCCACTGTCGCAGTGGACAACGATAAAACAGATACTGCAGAAAATAGTTTCATTCTGTTCACACATCATTGGATTTTATTGTTTTATGATCAATTGTGTCATTAATCTACCACATCTTTTAAAATGACCCCCAAAAAAGTTTTAGCTTGAAAAATGTTGACTTCTCATGAGGATTCATTTAAGACACGTCATTGCTTATGATTAACAACAGTGAAAATCAGACTAATGTCAACAGAAACACAAAGAGAGATAAAAGTAGACAAGAAGTTAAGATTTCAGCTACACCATTAATGGTGCCCCTTGTGAGGTCGTATTGTGGAAACGTATCTGCTATTCAACTGTTGATGGAAAGTCTTAACTGCCTCCAGGCATTTCAATCTGTCCACCTGGCATTGTGACATCAAACAGATTCTTGTCTGATGAGTGGATGATCCAATGAGTGCTGCAGGGTACTAACAATTACCCAACCAGCACCACGGATCGGACTAACGTCAAGCTGTGCACTGAACCAAGGATGAATAATAACGACAATGGCGACCGCTATAATCGAGATAGATACTGATCGTCTTCTCAGTATCGCCCGGCATCATCGTTTGTTTTTACTTCTTTCCACTCCATTCTCAAAATCCCAGCAGAACCAGTATGTAAGCAAAATCTCACCTCCTCCTCTACGGGTATCGGTTAGCGTTGGAGTCGAGGCGACGTCAGACCGAAGATGGAGGCTTTACAAGTTGACAATTCAGTCTGATATCAGGCAAGTGATGGACACGACCATCTTTCCTGATTCTGATTGTGGTTGATGTGGTTTCAGGAGACTGGAAACAGATATTCCGTTGTTCCATTTTCAAAAATGGTTGATTATTTTGTGCCCAGTTTTTTGGTGTCATAGAAACAAGAAATGGGTCGACATCAAAAACAGACACACTGAAAGTCTTTTCCCGTCTTTGGGATCCGTCCTTCAGCTCTCACAACTCCAGAATTTGCACCTACAATGTCAGAAGTACCACATCATAATAATATAATGGCTGCACTCAATGGTCTGTCTGACTGTAAATAGCTGTTTCTATGATTTATTGCTATCTGGTAGAATAAAGCAGTTTCTGACAAGACTTAATTCAACTTTATGTATTAAACTAAAAGCTCTGTTTTATGTTTGTTCAGCCACTTTTACACACACACACGAGGGGAAGTAATTTAAAACACTTGTGCGGTCCAATAAAACATCCCCACAGCCCCAACAATGACCACACAGTTAAATCAACATCTGTCTCGCACAGTGTGAGCAACACATAAACAGTGTGTGTCTCCCACCGCTTGTGTATTAAATTGTACAAATACAAGAAAAATTGTGCTGCCAAAAATACACAACTACACCACAGTGGCAACTCAGTGGTTCAATGTAGGAGGAAAATCAACATTTCTGTGGCCTGTGCTTTATTTTATTAGACATTACTGAGTCTAGAACCATGTTCTTAATCCTGAAACACTTCTTTGTTGAAATTTGCATTAACTTTATGATCCATCTAAACTGGTCGTGTGTTTTTCTGATCATTTCCTTCCTCAGTTTGTGTAAAACATTAAAGTTTGAGCGCAGTGCCAAGCTTCCTTGTTGCAGTGTAGCCCGAGGGAAGTCATTTAAAAGTGATTTAAAACGTCTGATTCTTTGATATGAAGTTTCCAACCAAAGACTACAGCAGCTCACTAAATAACACAACATAAACCGGAGAGCAGTGAAAGAAAACAACCCCGATTGGTCCTATTTTTCTCATTTACATTATTCTTTTTATTGAACATTAATTCCACTGAAGGATGAAGTTTTTTACAGTGCCCCCCAGCTCTGGACACAGCGCTGATTTATTGAATTTCTCTGCTCATTCTGATCTGCGCTTCATTCAAAATTGCCTTGGCAGAGAGAGTGTGTAAATAATTACATTGTGCACTCAAACACTGGAGGTTGCGTTTGATTTATTTGAGGGGTGTAAAGCAGCTGCACGTTGTTTTCAGAGTCAGCCCTGAGTTAAGATCTGAGGAGCTTTACTGTTTGATTTCTCAGCGTGTGTCCGTGTTTGGTTTCCAGCAGCTGTATATCCATTTTGGACAACAGCGGATCTATTTTTATAGCCACATTTAATCACGGCGAGTCAAGAGAAGACATGTGCTCTTTGTCAGTTTCAAATTCGCACCTGGGAGATGCCCGGTCCAACTGCGGTGTGCATGTACTGGTGCCAGTGGGCAGATCCACTGGAGCAGACGGGGTTAAGGTCGGGGTTAATGAGCTTTATGTACCCTTCCTCAAGGGCACTTAAGCAGCATTTGCTAAGTAAAGTGACAACATTACTTATTCATTGTGCTTGCCAGCATGTTCCCAGCAGGTCCGGGGGAATCAAACACTTTGAGTCCGACCTCAGTACTCAGATACAGAGAGTAGCAGTGACCCTGAGAAGTCGACTCGTGTTCATACGTCCCTTCAGAGAGAAGCATCAGGACACAGTCTGTATGACATGTCGCTACAGCTGCAGCCTCATTTATATCAACATAATAATGTGATTATGGACAGTAATTACTATGAGGTTTTCTCCAATTAAGCCGTCACATGAACCCATGAATATACAGTTTCTGTATGGATAATGACAACATGAATATTTCCATTCTCCTCTTACTGTCATAACTCCAACCCATCATGTGCTTTGAGTGCTTATTATGCAAATATTATGCGCATATATTACATAATCTAATGCACACCTGGAAGACATGTGCATAGGGAAATGGATTGTGTTACTGAACTTAGGTCACAGGCGCTTTATGAGCTCTGGTGAAACCACTGAAACGTGGCCTCTTGAATGATTTCTTTGCAAATATCGCCGTAAAGGTACAGTTGTTTGTCTCGTAGCTCTAACACAGTACAACATGTACAAATGCATTCACCCATAGAAAAACACCTCACTTGTTAAATGTCACCACTGCTGCAAGAGGAGAGTGTTTCATACCCGACTGAAAACATTTTTAAATGAGAATTCAGTGGAAGAGAGTGTGAAGCGTTTTATCGTGAGGACAGAAGATCGTCGGCGTGTGTTGGAGTGCCACGTGAAGTGTGAAATGTGGTGATATCATTGTTAGACTGAGTAGTTTTACACAGAGCCCTTCAATAATGTGACTATAATTGAACTATAACACTATCTTACTGTATGAGCATATGATGTTTAACTGAGCTTCACGTTGTTCAGCACAGGTACACAAGAAAATGTCAGCAGTTTCTGTGTCTGCAAACCAAGGATACATTTACATTTGAACCTGTCATACCTACAATATTGATTTTCTGGCAATACATTTAATATCACAATTGAATTACACTGAGGTGGAGTCGATGGCAGTTAAGTTTCAGCTAGCCTAGCCAGAGACCGCTGTTTGAGACTGAGTTTAAACATTGAAGCATGAAACATTTTAAACGAAACGTCAGCACGTGTTTATTTGTTTATTTTTTCGAGGAGACATCAGGACGTTATCAGCCGTGTTTGTGGCACGGACATCTGCACATATCCAGTCATGTTTGCAGGTATTTTAAGCAAAAACACGATCTTTTCTTAACCCTAACCAAGCAGGTTTTTTGCCTAAACCTGACCCCATAATTTCAACAAGACGTCTTGATATCTCTCGTCATGTTAGAATCGACAAAAGCAGGTAATTTAAGCAAAAACACAATCTTTTCCTAACCCTAACCAAGTAATTCCGCTGCCTAAACCTAAACGGACCAAAAGCACAGCCCTGTCAACACATAAAATTGAAAAGTGAGCAGAATTTGCTGTACCTACGTTTCAACAAATCTGTGTGTTGCAGAAATGCACACTGCCAACATATATTCCTGCAATTTGGATCCTTTATTTGTTACCTTGTCTTAATTGTATTATGATTGAAAGCAACCCGAGTTGCTCCTGACAGCTTTCAGAAGCTTTGAACAATCTAAATAGCACAAAAAAAACACTTGTCAGGAGGAAAAAAGCTCACAAAGCTACTGTCACTTAATCAAATATTAATAACAATGTTAGTCAAGCTTATCTTAAGACAAGAGCGTTCATTTTCACTCAGAGATATTGCTTTTAATAATCCCTGAGTATAATCACAGCAGCTGAAAGATGTTTTTATATTCTGACTGCAGGCAAATTAGTCAGCAAAGGTGACATGATATCGACTCCATAGACGGTGTTGTCACCGGCTGATTACACCTCTCGGTTACAAACATTTTATCCCTGGCGTATCCGTCCTAACTGGAGGGTTAAAACGGCTGCACAGGCTCAGATATAAAACATGCGGCGTATGAAGATTTGGATAAAATGATGCAAACTGTGACCCGACATCTGAATAGTCCTCTGTTGTGAAGACAGCTGGCAGCCAATGAGAGCGGAGTCGACGGTGAGCCAAGTCTGTTTGTCTGCTTCCTCTGTTGTTCTGATTAGATTCATGTCGAATCACATCAGTTCCCGCGAGATCAGAGGTCCGGCAGAATATTATGTTGTTTTGTTTGATCCTTATATTACAGGGTGAGTTTATTAAGAGCAAATTTGTTTTCACAGTCGCAACGTTACAAGAGCCAACACGCTGCTGGATGATGACATGAGGGAATGAGGAGGAAAAAACTAATAAATAGAACAGAATAAATACAAGAAAGGAAATAGACGGAAAGGGTACGGGTGTATTAAGGGTTACAAATGCAGTCTGGCACATTAAGCTTTAAAAGAAAACAAAATACAATCATAAGATTGCCAATAGGGCCTTTTAACAGAAGGCATTTGGGCATGTCACAACTGGAATAATAAAACATTGTTCATGCTGGCTCTCTCGTTCACACTGTCAGGACCTTCTGGGATGCTTGAAGAGAACAAAACCATCACTGATGTTGTCAGTAACACCTTTGTTTAAGCGAATTAATACATTTCCATCCACTAAAGTTGTTGGAAGTTGGTTCATTGAGATAAACAGCCAGAGGTGCTAATTCAGTTGGGAGCCAATAAAACCACTGCAGAGGACGAGGGCGCAAGAAGATGAAGATTTAACGTACTTAAAAGAGTTTTTATCTGGTTATAAAACGGTCGGAGTTTAGTACTGATGCCTCTGCATGAGCAACAAAGTTTGTTTTTTAAGTAGTTATTCTTAATACCTGCCGCTGGGTCGGACTCCCAGAGAAATCCCAACATTTCTTGCAAATGTAATAACTTGTAATTAATTCCACCAGCAACCGAATCTGTTAGCTGTAGGATTACATGTTATCTAGGTGTCAGATGGCTGAATGACTAAATCAGAGTTTCCTTTGTTTCCCCATCATCATATCAAAGTAATTAATCCTACAGTATTAAAAGTGTTTTGCTTTTTTTTCTCACTTACTTTCAAAATAAAAGCACGAGTTGCCAGATTGAGACATGGTGCTTGTGTCCACAGGGGCAGCAAGAACCGACAGTAATGAAAAGTTCTTGTAGCTGCTTTCAATGTTGAAAACCAACAAATCCTTACACCCGAACAACTGAATAAGTCAATTGACACTCACTCCCAAAGCGACATATATCACTGTTCCCAAAATAAGATGACCGTTGCAACCTTCATCGTCAATTGAAAATGACTTGGTTAAGTACGTTATGTACGTAACTTCAGTTGCATGATGTATGTGACATAAGTTCACTGTGTTAGTGAGTTAAAAAGTCCTGCCCTTGTTTGACCCAATGACACAACTCTTCCTGACTTTTTCCTTTGCTGCTGTAATAATTACCACGGCCACCAGAGGTCGCCAACTAACAGGAAGTTTAAATATGGGTCGTAATAAGCTGCTTTCACAGTTGAACTTCATGGTTGTTTTAGCTGAAAATGAGCACGACAAAAGGTGGATGGAAGGCCAACTATTCTAAATATGCTCCAGTCCTAAACATAACATCAGGAGCACATTTTATCATTCGACCACAGACTTACTGACTGGTCACTTGCCACACTGACCACAGCTGAATTCAGAGGGGTTCACAGAAACTCTGGAAGAAGCACGAGTCGTCAGTTTGGCCTGAGAGGTTTTCTGCTGCTTTCTTTTGTTGGCGAAAGCTTTTATCTCTGAATTGCCAATATGAGTGACAGCCCTGTCTCCTGCTGCTGACCAGCCCTTTCCAACACACACACATACGCTCTCTGGCTCCTTTTTTACTTCCCTGCACTTGTTCAATTTTCACGTCCGTCTTTACTGGGCCCCTTGACAGTTTAAGTGTTTGTTATCATCCAGGCTTACACTTTGTGTCCTGCCTCGCCCGCCAGCTCCGTGCTCTGTCTGGTTCTGTCTCTGTCTCGCTCTGTTTCTTATTCACCGGGTGATCCAGAGTCTTCAAGGTTTGATTGAGCTTGAATTTTACAGCAAGTTTAAAAAATATAGAGACGTATAATGTGTCAATACAGCTAGTCTGTACTTTTTCCATCTCTTCGTACCTCACTGAAAAACACAAAACAACCAGTGTTGGGCATGATTGAAGTCCGATGAACTACATAGTTTTTTTTACATAGAAAACATGCTGTATTACTCCATTATTTAAAGCTATATATCACACTGCAGCACACACACAGACCCACTCTTGAGCACAAAGCGAAAGGTCGAGCAGCAAAGTAAAAACACACAAGGCTGGACGTTCATTACACCGTCTGACAGCAGTCCTTTGTGTCCTATATTTCTTACAAATGCTTGATGAAAAACTGCCTTTTAATGTGCACATGGACCATAAAAGTCATTAAGAAAGTGTAGTACCCTGTGTTTGAGACTTCGTATTTTTTAAATTGTACTAAAAGTAAAATGACGCAGGACGGACAACAGTTGAAAATGTGATGATGAAATGGTCCTTTTTCGCTGTGCAACACTGTCTTTGATGTTCTGGAATAAGTAATTGTGTGACCTGTTTTTACACATGTTAACACTGAAAACTTGTGTGTGTTCACAGTAAGCCCAGTTCAACCTGCAAGAGTTAATGGAAACTAATATGTTTGACATGAAAAAGAAAAATCCTTTGTTAACAAGCGTCCTGACGGCAGAACAAGACCAGACAGAGTCATCAAACGACCATCTATTGGAGAAAAAAAAATACAGTGTCACAGGATGTCAAGTAGGAAGACGGGGAGCCGAAAAAGAGAGTTAAATATTTAAACAGTCATGGAAAATGTTTTCATGCTCCAAGAGCTTGACAGGAGAGTATGTGACTGAAATCAGAATCTGGATCAAGGGACGCCGGGTACCAGAGCTGCTCTTCAGCTGGGGGTTTTAGTTTGTCACGGTGAATAGATTATATTAACAGTACGGTAAAAAAAATATCATGTGGAATAACATTAAAAATATATCACATTTAAAAGATAAGTCTACTTTATCTTTATCCATAAACACAGGAAGTATGTCTATTAATCATTTAAAAATGCTGTATGTGTTTTGTTTCGTCGTTGCCACTACTTATTAGTCTGAAAGACGTTGGGAGACTTTAATGTTCAGGAGAAGAATATCAGTGGTGCCTTTTTTCAACTACCAAAATCTGAATTGGAAAAAAAAGATCCATGCAAACTCAGTTTCCTACTTTGACACCTAGCGTTAATTTCGTCAGCCTTATTTAACAACCTGCATGCATCTGCAAAAATCACATGTCGTAGCTCACGACGAGTACAACAGTGTCCTTCACCTCCAAAAACACTGACAGCTGGAGCCAAAAGAATGCTTAGAAGACGCAAATAAGGCTAAAATTTAACCGATGAAAGCTAGTTAAAAGATCTGCAGATTTCTGTCTCATGAACAAAATGTGGCTAAAACTTCTTGTCAAAGGACTAAAATCAAATTCATGTGCCAAAACTAAAGTAGTTCATTATGGATCAGTATATGCTTAATGGAGAATGGAGTTAGATTTGACGTTGGCCGTGTCGGTTGTCATCTGACCTCAGACCGACTGAGGCTCAGAAGATTAACAGTTTGATGGCGTGTTGGAAACCAAAAACCAAAGCTGCAAAAAGACTGGGGCCGACCCAACAACCACATGTTCCTGCCTGGTCATCAAATACCGACGCTTTCAGTTGGCGTCCAACCTGAGCTGCCAACCCAAAGGCACAAGTCGTCGCTGAAGTGAAAAACTTTGTGGCTTTCAGCAGAATTTGTTCCTCCTTGTCTCAGTCTTTCCTGTATTCCTGATGCTTTATGTGTAGCTGATCAATTCCCTGAGCATCACCGTGTGTTCAAACTGCTGTGTTCACGCTTGTTTTCTTAATATCCTGCCTGTCTTCCTCCTCTTCTATAACCAGCTCCAGTTAAACTCCTTGGAGGGTTTTTTTTGGACGCACCTCCATCAGAAACGATTACTGCTTCACTTCTTCTTTCTCACTTGATTGTTTCTCTCACCTTTAACCTTTCTAAACATGTTTCTGTTACCTCTCGCCTCTCTGGCTGTGCTTACCTTTTTTCTTTCCTTTTCTATCCCAACAACCCACCGACCCGTTCACTCACAATCAAGGCTACAGTACAGAGCCGGTGTCGGCCCTGTGGCCCGGCGGTGTTAGGATACAGCGGCCTTGTGAGCCCTGCACCTCCGACCAACCATGACGTGTTTCAGATTGTCTCCTAAATCTCCGCTGACAGATGGATAGATGCACTACTGCAGCCGTGTGAGTATGAAATATACCCCTTGAGGAGTACGAGGAAAGATCAGGTCCACGAGGTGAGAATATCTGTCGACTGCCGCCGAAGTGGACTTCAGCTCACGTGCCTCAAAGATACGTTTGGTTGGGGAAGCGATTTCCAGGTTTGAGGCGACAAAACAGCCTTTAAAAATGAAATTCACTCACCCCATTCTTTACGTAATCATTCAAAACAACAGCCTGACATTTGGGAAGTGTTCTCATTTGCTTTCCTGGTGAGAGTTTGATGAATTGATCAATATAACTGTCATGTCCATTGAATATCAAGCTACTACAGCGGCCAAATGACTGAAACACAAGACCGCCAACACACCAGGTCAGCTGTCCGGGTCACTGGGTCATGGGAGGGTCCAAAACGGTCCTTTAACCCTTCTTCACAACTTTTTTGTCAAGTTCAAGTTTTCATTAACATATTCTATAGAAAGAGCAGAAAAGATACTCAAAGCGGTCGAGCATGTCATCAAATATTACAAACTGTTGACCCGAGACTTCTTATTACTGCACATCCTGTCTGTTGGTGGGTTGAAGGTAAATGTCACTGAACTTAATTATTTAAAAGTTCCTTTTCAACATAAGCCATCACTCGATTTCTCAATTTTCATTAACTGTTATATAATTTAATAATAGTACAATATATCTGAGCTTTGGCTTATTAATAATATATGTGGGTTCATTTTCTATATTAGTTTTTAATCACTTTCTTCCTTCGGTTTTTCTCCGTATCTGTGTTTCACAAGTCTGATGTTAAGAGAATATTTGCTTTAGTGCTTTCTAAGTGTAAATTACAAATATCCCCCCTATTAACTTATTATGAAGGGAAATCGGGTCTACGAGTGAAAAGAAAACACTGCCGTCTACGGAAATCAGGAATTATGACAACTGCAAACTAATCCTGCCGATTTGACAGATTTCCTGATGTTTGCCCGTCTTTGATTGACAAATTCAAACTGTTTGAGGGTTACGTAAAAGTTCAAAGAGGCAGCGAGCGCGTCACCGATGTGAGCAGAGTGTACTCGGTGGTTTATTCACAGCGACAGGTTCACACAGCACAGATGGAGGGTTCAAAAAGTAGTCGCCCGAGACGCTGCTCTGTGCTAACAAGTCATTTTGCTACGGGTTATCGTCTCATCTGGCTGCCACAATACACACACACACACACACACACACACACACACACACACACACACACACACACACACACACACACACACGGCAGCATGTCAACCAGCCACAGCTCAGATTAAAACATCTGAGAACGTCTGAAAATATCTGAAGCAGCCCTATCGCTCGCTCTATCAAAGCCACTCAACCTCTCCCACAATCCTTTGTGTTTATATTGGTACATAACAAGACTCTCTCTCTCTCTCTCTCTCTCTCTCTCCCTCTCTCCCCCTCCAGCTCTCTCTCGCCCTCATCTCTCCATCTCTTCATGCTTGGAAAAAAAGTCTGGAATTAGTCTAAGACGATTTGTAAATTAAGAGGTGTTATCTTTAGGAGAGGCCAACTTTTTCTGGAGCATATACTTGGAAAAAAAATGGAAAAAAGAAGAAGCTGCTTCACTGCGGGAGCTCATTTGGATACTGAGAATATTAAATCTAAAGTCCGGGGAGGCAGCACTTTTCTTTGAGATGCAAAGTCAGGAGTGTGAACCTTTTTTCAAGTGGGAGACAAAGCAAGTGGGAAAAGGCCTTTTACATAATTTAGGATCATTTACACACACACTGTACAGGGTTATGTAAGTTATCTGGGCTGCTGTTGTACTCCTGTACCCCTTCACAGGCCTATATCTTCAAATTAAAGGACCAAGATCAAATCTCTAACACTTCAACGCCGCTGATTAACAGCCAGCGATAACATTTCTTCCATTCTTGGGTCAGTTTTTCTCACAGGTGCTATATGTGTGAACTGTATGTGCATCTCCACATGTGACAGGTTCAATAGTTATATTTGATGTGAAATGTTAGAGATAATAATGAGCAGTTTTATGTCACAGCAGCTCATAAAGATCTTAGCATTTGTCTTTCTCGATACAGCTGCAATGTGAAAGGTTTTAATGATTTTGAACACGAACAATCCTGTATTTCCACCCTCTGTCTCCTCTTTCTGAAAACACACAATCGTGACGCTTTCAACAAACAGAAATCCGTCTCAGAGACCATTTCCTACAAATGTAAACTGGAATACAAAAGAACCAAAAGACAAGCTGCATTTTAGGCGGGGGATCAGCTTTTTTAACTCCCTCATTTAACCCGGGACACTAAGCTGAGAACAATGCTGTCTTTTTTATGAAGGTCCTGTTCACACTCAGCTGCACATTTACACCTGGGAGCTGTCCTGCACACCACAGTCTGATGTGTTGGCCACTGAGCTGCTCCACTGGAGCTGTTTGGGGTTGAGTGTCTTGCCAAAGGGCATCTTGGTGGTGATAATGGACAAGGGGCAAGTGTTGGTTTTACTCCTGCTGGTTCAGGGATCAGGGTCAACTCACACTGCACATTTCAACGTGCTTCTCTGCAGACGGGATCCTGCAGCTTTTATCTTCACACCTCGCACTGAATTTAGGAACTGAACCCCCAACGGTTCAATATAATTCTTGTTATCAGAAGGTCTCTGGTTCGATTCCCCTGGTCTGCATGTCGAAGTGTCCTTGGGCAAGATACTGAACCCCAAACTGCTCCTTCCCATGGCAGCCACCACCATCAGTGTATGAATGTATGTATGAGTTACTGTAAGTCGCTCTGGACAAAAGCGTCTGATAAATGACCTTAATGTAAATGTAAATGCAATTCTACTGTGAACACAAAGTAATAAGAAAAGGGAACAATATGGAGCTGCAGATGGCTGGAAGCTGCAGACAATAATGTGTCTGCTCTGCAGTGGAGTTCAGCACTAATCCGCCAAGACTACAGTTACAGCCACAGCATGTAAAATAGAAACTACAATGGTATTAAAACAAACTCACTACAGTCGCCATGTTGGGAAATCAGAGCATGGAACCACTCAAACTGCAGACAGGCGTCCAAAATGTAATGTGATCGTCCGACAGCGAGATCGTTGATCATTCAGGCAATTAATTTAGGATTTGTGACCATTTTAAACTGCATGTCCCAGTTATAAAAATAGTCGGGGGGCCGACCAATTTCAGCTACAAATCACACTTAATCCGAACACTATCTGTCGGGGTTTAGGGTGCCACTGTGCACTGATTAGAGGAAAAAGGGATACAATAAGTTTTTATCACTGTCTCTTCAGGACGATATTTCATTAATAATCAAATCTGTTAAGTCTGAACCACCATGAATGATCATCTCATTTAGACTTTAACGTTTACATAATTTGGTAAATAGAAAAGACAAAAAGCCTCTGCGTGACTTGAGGATGCTGCAACTCTTTGGTTTGGTAATGATACGAGTTGTATTAGATATAAATGTACAACAGGTTGGGAATTTTTGGGAAAGTTCAAGTTGACTTTGCATACAAATATGTATTTTTTCAGTCTCCACTTTGCCAATATATGAGACATAATCCATATATCGCATTATGTTTATTTAGTTGGAGTAAGTTTTTGACTGTATACTAAAGCTACATGAGAAAAAAAAACACAACAATGATGAAAATAAAACCATGAAATTCCCTTTTGGTTTGATTCAAAAACACAAACACGTAAAGTAGGACAGAGAGAAAGAGGACAACATGTGAACCAACTGGCGGAGACAGATCTGAAATAAATACACCTCGATCTATATCAAGAGTGCGTTCTTTTTGCTTTATATTGGTCATATTGTATAGAACTTATATTAAACCTTATACTGAACTTGTCCACAGCTATTATTCCATCCACGGGTCACTATGACTCTTTCTTTTTCCATTTAGGTTTTTTGCGGAGGTTACCTCGTCTAGGAGAGCCTGACGGGGGTTGGCAGCAGTTGATGTATGTCTGTAAATCCATTTTTGGAACTACAACTGACTAATGTTTGACACACAAGCAGCTAAACTAATTACTGTAAAGGTAAACTCAAGACAATGACTCACCAAGGAAAGCAGAAGGGGATACGGTGCCATTGCTGCGAGATACCATGACGCTGATTCCAGTCTCCACGAACGGAACAGAGAACTCTACGACCTCCGACCTCTCTTCGTTAATGGTGAGAGAACCGATGGCCATGTCAGCCCTGTTGGACACCACCTGGAAAACAAGACGCCTGACGTTAGAGAGATTTTTGTGTGACTCAAAGAGCTCAAAACAGTTTGAACACAAAGATTAAAAGAGTATTTTTACCAAAAAGGACAAAATCTTAATATTATATCTTAATTTTATCTGATGAGTTCATGTCCCTGCTATTGCTGTGTCCCTTTTATCTAATCACTGAAAAACATCATGACATCTGTGATCTCTACATCCTCCCACAAAGCGTTGCCTTAAGACTGTGCTGTGCATAGAAGTGGCGAACAAAGAAAAAACAAAAATTCCAAAGAGCTCGTTTCAGTGATGTTTGAAGAAAAGCACTTCATAGGCTTTGTCAATGAACTGGATGGATGACTGACTGAATAAATCTGAGTTGGTTTCATTTTTGTTTTGCCTCGGCGCGTGGTGTGAAACTGGGCTGAGTTCCTCCTCAGGGCTCCTCTGACAGCTGTAATTGAGGCTCAGGTGGTCAAGAGGTGAGGACGTGAGGGGATTCACAGCTCTGTCGTGTTTCACCTGGCAGGAAACAGAGGTTACTTGACTGTGGTCGAGGGACTGTGGAGGTTAGAGAAGCTGGCCGCAGACCAAAAGTTCATTAGTCTGAGTCCTGGCCTGGCCCCAAATCCCTGTGAAGACAAAAGGCTCTGCGGTGCCTCACCAGACACCACTGAGACGCCTTTCAGCAGCTCTTAAAGAAACAATCCTGTAAGTCCTCTCTTTCTGTTGACATCTTAAGTGTTCAGCGCTCATTGATCCATTGATGTGTTGATGTACTGCACCACGCAGTTATCACCTGTCAATCAAAAACTAGCAGCAGCGTGGTGATGTCTCTAACTTTGGATTTTTTCTGTTGATGCAATTTGGGATGAAGGTGCCACTTTTTCCTTTGTTCAGCCATGAAAGACTCTGCGGCTCCTCCCGGAGAGCCAAAATGAAACCTCTGCAGCCACTCGATACATCAAATATGCCTGTAATATGGCTGTAGTGATGGCAGAATACAGGGGGACAAAATGGTGCAGTCATTATCCATAGAAAGTTGGAAAAGTTACAGAACTTCAGCTCACTGTAATTGCCTTCTTCTGCTGAACCAATCGCAATCATTATGTGTGGCACAAAGCCCAGGATGTAGTGATGGTGACCCTGCAAACAAGCATTGGGGAACCGTTGTTTTGGTTGAAATTTAGGTCAAGAGGTGAGTTGTGGCATTAAAATGTTCTAAATCCCAAGAAAAGTTAATCACTGTTTTGATTTGTACCATTGGCGATTAAGTTAGGGTTAGGATAATCGTAGCGAAGCCAACCAACTAGACTGTTAAGACATCAACATTTTACACTGCACAGATGTTAAACCACTCTGTGCTCCAGATCTCTGAATCCCTGCAAGTATAGGTGTGATGACATCGACTTACTCCTGGTTGTTATTAGCTGAATTACAGGAAAAA
This sequence comes from Lagodon rhomboides, assembly GCA_039737535.1. Lineage (NCBI taxonomy): Eukaryota > Metazoa > Chordata > Actinopteri > Spariformes > Sparidae > Lagodon > Lagodon rhomboides. Next base: position 3,481,566 of record CM077799.1, read on the forward strand.
CAACAATTAAAGTCAAGAGAAATGTCAACTGCTCCCGACAGCTGCCACTGCAACTTGACGTCAACTGAAAGTAATGGCTGTGTCACAGATCAGGACAAAATAAAATAAAATATTGCCCATTCTGAACATGAAATCAGCTAATGGGAACACTGATGTCATCACGCACTGAAAGCTTGTTCAATAGGAATAATTATTTCATTTGGGACATTTAAATTGTGATGGGAATCTCTAAAAGCTAAGTTTTGATAGACTGCCTCTAAAAACTGTTGCAGTAACAGGCGATGTTGTTGGAAACTATGACGGGTAGAACTTTAACCAAGCATGTGAATATGAATTAAGACCAGCTGGATTTTCTCTTACCATTAAGGCAGTTTACGAGTTACAAAGTAATGCATTACAATCACATTACATTTGTCAGTAAATCCAGTATTATGCCAGTACTTGTGCTATATAAATTCTTCAGTCATCTGCGTAATAGGAGGAAACGATTGTCTGACAAATGATCTGAGAGACTTCATCCTGGCATATGGACGAATCTGGTGACTCAGTGTCAGCAGCATGGGTCGGAGGAGTAAGTTCAGCTCATTCAGTTTTTTGCAAAGTTGCCACTATTGATGGGGCAACTAAGAACTGCACAGATTCTCAAAGATTCCTAGACATCGCTGTAAATAGTATCATTAGATAGAGAGTAAAGTTAAAAGTAGAAAATGGTGCACCTCTCAGGATGTCAGAGCTAAAAGGGTATCAAGCTGGAGACTTTTCTAACAAATTCATACTTCCTCTTACACTTCTATGAAATGACATCATAACATAATTACATTATATAATTAAATATATGTTCACAGTGATGGATGATCTATATTAAGCAGGTTTCAAGTCTTTGCATGTCATATCATTATTCATTATAATACCACAACATAATACAATCATGGGAATTAATGGCTGGCTGAAAGGCAGGAAAGGAGAAAGCCGTGCAGCCGAAACAACGTGCGCTCAGTTAACCTTCTCCGGATGAGTGCAGGAGGAAACTTTTTGTGTCTACTTTGCAAAATCAATAGTTTGTCCTTGAGGCCTGCAGAGACACTTTAAAGTTTCCACAAGAGCGTGATGAAGCACAAGTTTTCACACTTATGGTGCCGTGTTGATTAGTTGCTTTTCTGCCTGTCGAGATCAATCAATCCATGATAATTATCCCATTTAATTCAACTGGGTCATTTAAATGATTTGAATACAGTCTGAAAGCAACACCTGTGACACATCCAGGAAGCGCATCATCGCTGCATTTTACACCGGGAACAAAAAATATAATACCAAGGTGATTCATATCGTAGGAAGAGAAAATGTTAAGGACGGAAGAAATTACAACCTTATTTGGAGGCATTCATGTGATGAAGAAGGACAAAGAGTGTAAGGCTGAATGACATTCTGAGAAATAGCAGAAATGATTGTCCAAGCGTAGGGTTCCACTGCGGGTACAAGGACAGAGAACAAGTCTGAGGAAGATGGGCCCATTAGCCTTGGAGAGATTTTACTTTGTCTGGATGAGACTGAATATAAAAGAAAGACAAAAAAACAATGAAGGGAAAATGGGGAGGGCACTTAAAGGGAAAACAGTGCTTCTTTTTTTATGTTCACAACAATTACTGCCACAGGAAGCAACAACAAAACAACCGAGGGCTGGGAGGATGTGAGATCTCAGCTGTCCATCAGCACACATGTTCGTCTGCCGCCATGATTAACTTAATGAGTTACGGACAGAAGCTGGGCAATATACAAAATATACACAAAATCATTCGCACTAAAACTCAAACTTCCTAACTTCACATGTATGTGACCCTGCAAACCTCTAACCCTAAAGCTAGATTTATACTTCAAAGGTTACGTGCTTAGCATTTTCTAATAGACACCATGCTTTTGCTAGCTTACACTCAATCCAACTATAGTACCATCTGGGGTTATGGTGACTAAGAAACATTGTGACACCTCAGAAACTGCCACTGGTCAGCTTGGACTGTGATCTTGTAGATCTAAACTTTATAAGCAGATATCTGCATAGGAATGATGAATATGTAGGACAAGAATTTGGTATTGGAAGCATTTTTGTTTCCTTTTGTAGTCTGAGTAGTGTTGACCAATCATGTTTGCGTGGCCTTTGGTTGCATGCTGGTAAACAGTCCGTGTGGACAGCAGAAATGGCATAACCCTTAAAAAATCTTGGTCCAGATATCCGTTATCTGAATATCCACTGGCTACACCAGAAGGACTCAAACATTGGCCGTCGGAGTTCAGAAATTGGATATGTTGCAAAGTATTGTCAAAAACTGACGGCCACCATCCCAAAGCATCAGTATTTGTTGAGTTGGATATTATTACAGACTGGACCTTTAGATGATTACACAACAAGGGTTTCTTGTTGTGGTGCAGGTGAGACATCAGATTTGATTCAGCATGTCCAGGTCTGTGCTACAGTGGAGATTTCAGTTTCAGAAATATAAATAACGTATTTTCAATTCAATCTATGATCTTTGGGCTTCCTGGGACTTGGATTATGTTGGGCAAGATGTATGGAGCCATTTTATGTTTTCTTTGAGATGTTTCAGATTCTTTCAGAAGTTTTAAAACAAGTCCCCAGCCAGCAAACAAGTACTAGTGGAAAACCAGCATATGATGATGAGATACTCAGTAAATAGGGTTTTAAGTAAATGATTATCAAATAGGAGTCAACTATTTGATTTACCCAATCGTGGTCTAAACCTAACTCTAACCGTATCCCTTAAACAAAGTCTGGAACCCTGAACCTTTGAAGAAGTGAGCCCCACCATCACTGTCCTCTCCAATAATTTCTCCATTCTAAAGGTCAAAAACTGAAACTGGTCCTCACAACGACAGAAGCACAAGACCACGCACACACACACCATTTGCATCCCCCGTCTAACCCATGTTAAACCAACTCCATTAATCCAGCCACCAGAGGGGGATTGGCATCATGGAAACAGCCGAGTATCTGCCAACACACACACACAGTCATGTACAAACAGTCTGTGTTGTCCTCTCCCTCTCTCAGTTTCTGCAGCACTAATCTTTCTGACAGCCTCTCTCCATATTTCCTCTCCTCTTCTTCGATTCGGGCCCAATCCTCTCTCGCTGGGTCGCGTTTTAAAGGATTTGAGGCGGGATAAAAAGAATTTCACGGGAGCACTTGGATCAAACCCGCTTTTTGTAAACACACACACACACACAAAAAAGAAAGCAGAATGAGAAAAAAGACAATACTACTGTACAGTGAAAATGGAGAATTAAAAACATAGCTACAATATCTTACTGAGACATGCACACACAAAAAAAAGGTCACGGTGTGTTTGTGGTCTGAACTTAAGAATAAACTCCCAGAGGAGATGCAATATGCAAACTGTGTCTTCTTTCAAGACCCAACTGAAAACAGTTTTAACCACTTGCGTTTAATCTCTCACCCGAGTTGCTGTCACTGAGATGTTTATTTGTTTGCTGTCAGTTCTGTATTGCTTATTAATGTTTCATGATTTTTCTGTAACTTGCCTAACATTTTGGGATATATGCTTGTTTGCTTTCTTACAGAGTAAGACGCTTGATGGCAAGCACTTGTTTCTGCACTATGTAACATCAGTGAGCGGGTCGGATCACAGTTTTACGTACATGTTCACTTCAAAATACAAGTTTTCAACACATTGTTATGCGGTAATGAGTTTTGTTTGTAGTCAGCACCTACATTACATCTGACAAATACACTGTGGGAGGCGTCAGACTGCAATGTTGCTTTAATATATAGATTATAGCTGCGACCACTAATAGATCAATAGATAAGTTGTCAAGAACTAAATTAATGCCATGTATTTCAATTATTATTGATTCATTTGTTTGACACATTTTCTAAGAAGAGGTTGTCCAAGTTCTCTGGTTTCTTTTATTTACCATAGAATTTCCTTAACACCAGATAAAACCTACAAAAAAGGCCCCACTGGTATATGGTCTCATTATTTTCAATGAACAAAAAGAAAGTTGCCAAAATGTTGGCAGTTACCATTTCTGCAAATCCCTTGCATTCATAAGTGTCATTGGCTTACGTATCAAATTGACATTTGTACAATAACCATCACATCATGTTCAGTTTACATGTTTGACCTGACTTCCAAGCTTTAATTTGTAAGCGTGACACCACTGGACATTTTTAAAGATGCTTAAAAAAACAGGTATCTCAGGCCAAAACATGATATTTCTAACCCTAACCAAGTGGCCTTTGCCCCTAAACCTGACCACACCAAGCGAACCTAAAGAAACGTTTGTAGCCAACATTTAATCTGGGAGTTGAAGGCAAAGATATGTTATTGAAATATCAAAATGTACTTGAAGATCCTCACCTCTCCGACCATGCCATTCCACTCCCCATCAATGTTTTTTCCATGCCTCCCGTTGGTCACCAGGTAAAGGTCGTAGGTGAAACCCACAATTTTTGCCAGCCGCTTGAGGACGTCGATGCAGAACCCTTTGCAGCAGTGCTTCATGGGCCCGTTGGCATCCACCACCAAACTGAGGAGACGATGTGAGAAAAAGTGAGCAGGATTTTTAGAGTTTGTTATCAGGTACGCTTTGACCTGGATGGGCTCTTTGTCTGATAGGAGAGATAAAAAACAAACAGATGAGTACAGAAGAGACGCAGGGAGAATAACAAGACAAGGAAGGTATGAATTATGTGTGAGGGACTGTGAGTGGATCAATACTGACAGTTTGGGCTGTTGGGTTCGGAAAGGCAATGCTTGACAGGTCAGAGAGCTCTGGGGGAAAGGGTTAGATTATTAAAACCGCATTTTGTTCTTTTGGATGCCTTCTAAATTTGAAAAAAAGAGAGTGAGAATTCATCTGGGGAACACTTCACCCTGTGAGCCTCATGAGCAGGTCACACATGCAAGACATTTAGATCACTATCAGTCAAGTGGCTGCAGTGTCCTCCATCAGCTGTCCATGCCAAGTGCCTGTTTGAGACGTAGCTATGACAACCTCTCGCCTCTGTTACCTAGCAACACAACACACTTGCTCTTTTGGTGAATTATATTTCTACTACGAGCCAAAGTAACGTCAAACGTATGAGAGTGGGACACTTAAATCCTCCGTACTGATTAAACATATTGTTCTACAAATGAAGTCTGGTCTTATTCTTTTAGCAAAAGAACAGGAAATAAAAGTTGTGGCAATGTGAAAACTTAGATTTTTCATGGTTATGATTTTTTTTTAACAATAGTCTTGATTTTCTTCTTGGGTGTGTGCAATTAAACTTGCATTATTAGCATAATGTAATTCTTATTTTTTCTTTGCTGCTCCTCGTCTCCATGTCTATTTCATTATTTTCTGTTTTTTTTTCAAGGTTTTTTTTTCTGTGGGCTGCTGTGAGTTTCTTTCTCTCAATCATGCTGTTTGAAATTATTTCTTAACTTTGCTCTCTCATTATAGATAGGTAGCTAACTGTTTTAAGCTTCTGACACTTTGACTTCCTGCCTTAGGTCAACTCTTAATCTTGAATTCAGAAACACATAGTTATTTCTCTACAACGATGCCACCCCCATCACAATGTTTCACTGTGGACATTATCATACGCCAATTCGGTAGACATAACCCAACCGTAACAGTAAGCAGATGCTAATGTCATAACATTGTTCACCACAGAATAGATGAAAGCAGGTAAATCACTAAACTGACACAGTTTACCCTTAAGTGATTAATAGATGTTGATCAGGTAAAGCAGTAGTAAACAGGCTTATCAGATTTGTTTTCAGTGAAAACACTGAGCTGAAATTAAATGCAAAGTAGATGATAATTTGAACGATGAGTGACTCCATTCACAAATAAAGACTGCTACAAAAGCAATTACTTATAATGAAGCAGGGTGTTAACTAGTTTGTTATACTGTATTTTTAATTATGTAGGAATTCATTTAATTCCGGCACATTTGCAGAAGATGCCGGGAAGTTTGGATTTAAGCATTGTAATAACACAGTTGATCATCATAGTCATTGTGAAGCCCAAGAGCGTAGTAGTTATAATTTGTTGTCATGTGTTTAGTGATCGTTTGAGATTAAAACACAGCACATGCATGTTGTGGTCCTCATCAAAAGTGGTAAATATTTATAGCAAAAGGCACTTAGGTTGTGTAACAGTAATTTATATGCAGGTTTAATTCAAGCACTGAACAAACAAATCATGACCTTGGTCGTGATGACAGGAGGAAATAATAAACATCAGAGGATGTGAGGTAAAAAAAAGACAACAAATCAATTAAACAGAGCAGTACAAAAAAAATACAAGTCATTTATGATTTGAAATAGAAAAAGATGTCAAAGAAAGATGAGCACCACCGGGAGAAATGCAGGGTCAGAGTCGGTTGATTAACAAGAGACCAAAACTCCTGTCTCAGCCAATAAAATTGATGGAGGATGAACTCGTTATCTTCCTATTGGCCAGGTCAGGGCTGGCAGGAAGGAAGCTTATCTGGGATAGAGCAGGAGCCCAGAACACACACACACATGCACACACACACACACACACACTCTGTCTCTCTTTCTCAACCTGAATTATTTCTCCAGTGAACCTTATAAGAACATAAAATGGGAGAATAATTGATAACAGACTCTAGATATTATATCAGTTATTACAAATCAGGATTTAATCAGTATCGAGTTGTTCCTGTGGTTCTGTGTACATAATTTATCTAAAGTCGTAGAGATGCAGCAGGGAGCTCCATGATTAAAAGTATATTGCTATGTTATGATCGTATGGATTAATTAAAATACAATTAACCTCACTTTGCTGTTTGGTTTCAAGTTTCTATCGTGACATTATGGGCTATCGTGCTCGTAATTGCATGCTTTTAAGTTGAAAATAGGATTTTGCCAGAATATATGATGAAGAAGGGGCCTGAAACGTTTGTGTGGCGAGAATAAACATTTGATGGGAGTGCTGTCCTTTATTTTTCTTCTGTTTATTCACTACAAGAGGGATTTACCCCATTCTGAAGTGATATACATGAGTTGAGCGCTGTGTCTCTTATTTGTACGCTTTTTAAGTGGCACCATATTTTTTAATGTATAGCTACTGCTGGAAAATTTTTGCCCTGAGATAATTAAGTTAGTTTTTGATGTTTTAATCTATTGATCCCACCCGGAGAGTCTTTCTTTAAGCCTACCCGTCCCTGGACACTGCACCTGGAGGTGGTAAAGATTTACTGTCTTGGTCATGGATGCTTGGCCAGACGTTTCAATTTCACAAAAGATCAGAGCGAGGGAAGTTCTGGTTTCAGGATGTTTTGGATTGAACCACTTTTTGAAAACTTTCCCACTTTCCACTGAGGTTTATAGGCTGATAAGGGGTTTAAAGGAAAAACCAAGAGGAGACATCAAGGCTAGATCACTTGTTATATACGAAACCGACTCCTGTTGTGAATAAAAACGCTTCAGTCCATTCTCGGACAGAAAAATGTGACAGATACAGCTTATTATTTTGTTTCTGTCGGCTTATGGCCATAATAAACTGCAGGGCGTTCTGACCTGCCACATTTTTGAGGGGAGTTACAAAAACAAGTTGTTAACGCTCACTGCAAAATTCCTTTATTTTTCGTTATTTGTCTTATTTTCGCTTTTATAATGCTGAATGATTTCAAAACTCTCATCATCCTCTCATTGAGTCAAATCAAAATGAATTGTACAGTCTGCTTTGATGGCTATAATGGATATAAAGGCTGTCATTAAAAGCCAAGAAGGTCCAAAGCTAGTGTTGTGAAACTGTCTTTTTGTAACACCAAAGGAGCTCTGCTGTGCAAATCTGAAGGAATGATTTCTGTCACGAAGAATGTAATTTCCTTTGACCATGTGCTGTATGTTTTGGAAGGCATATAAGTGTAATATCACCCCAGTTTCACCACCAAACAATGGACTGCCAATCAACTAGTGGTCGCTGTGTGAGTGTGACACCTTGAGGCAAAAAGTACATGTATGCAGTACTAGCAGGGGGTAAAAATGACAGGAAAGACGGATGAACGAATTATAAAGAGCTAAAGCCCGAGTCGGGTGGAGTAGACAGGAGAATGGAGATTTATTCATAGGACTTTAAAGCTGTACAAGTGTGAAGCCTGGGTATATTTTTAATGCAAAGTGGCTGTGTTAGTGCTGGTAGAACCAGGTAAGCTAAAACATGATGAATTCCTGACTCCTGTCATTTGTCAGTATTTAACCAAACCTTACAGTGTTTGGATACAATAAAAAAATTTAAAGAACTACATGTTTTTCCTCCAAACTTGAGACTTTTGGTGTGTTACCTGGTGTTAACAGGCATTCGACAGGGTACAGAGTCCCGGATGCAGGAGCTGGTGCCCGGGTCAGCTGGTTCCACGATGACAAAAGGCCTCTCTTCCAAAGTGACCACTCGGAGGTGCTGGGCGTCATCCAATGGCTTCAGGAAGGAGCCATAACGTGACCACGGATGGTAACGCAGACGCAGGTGGCCATTCTCCCACCAGCCAACCTGAAAGGACCCAATGGAAAATTTGGCAGTTTTAATACATATCTCCTGTTAAATCATTTTATCAATGACTCACAACCTCTTATGTTATCATAAGTCTATGTTTGAAAATACAAAATCAGCTGGTGCAACTGGATCCAGCACCTTGTCCCCAGATGTGAGGTCAGTCCCCCATAATGTACTGTGGAAAACAATGTCCCCGCAACGTCATCAACACAAGTACTCACGCACACACACAAAAGAACAGACGTGAGCATCAATACTTTACACTTCACCTGCAGAAATGCATACACACAAACACACATAGAAACAAGTCATGAGAACACATCAACCCACACACTCGGAAAAATACAAACAGGTGCACACACACACACACACACACACACACACACACACACACACACACACACACAAACACACACATACATTCATAATTATTCATGTTGTCCACTTTAACACATTAACACAAGGACCAGAGATACAAAAAAGAGAGCACTGTAAATAGCAAATTCACAGCACCTGGCACTTTGGACCAGACCCAATGTATCTTTAATGCACTTTCCGTCTCCCTTCCCTCCCCCTCTCACCCTTTGTTTTTAATTTTTTTTTTACTGTGTTGCTGCTGTCCTCTTTCACTCTCTCTGCTGCATAAATAATAATAGCCAGAACCAACAGTTCATCCTGGAACAATATGATAATTTGCTCCTCTATGCTCATTTGTCCTTCAGTTTACCCCTCTAACTTGTTTTGCATTAACTGGGATAAATGCTTTCTGCCACTCTTTAAACACAAAAAAGACATTTAAATGTACCCACACAAACAGAGACATCTTGTTTTCATCACTTGCAGGGACATTAAATAGACTTATATTCATTTTTCTAGAGCATAACCCCAACACTAACCTTTACTCAAGTCTTAACCCGTAAATTTAATGATATACGTTGTGGGGACCAGCATTTTGGTCCCCACAAAGTTGTCGGTCCTCACAGTATTATAGGACAATTATTATATTATCCCACAATTATAAAAACAAACAATACCACACACACACACACACACACACACACACACACACACACAAGACAGGGGTTGAATCCCTGGACTGTCAGATCAGCAGAAGGCAGGATAATAGCACAATTTGGCATTTTCTGGTTTTGGTTCCCATGGAGCTCAGACAGACCTTGGTATTTTTATCAAAATGTTCAGACTCAGTAAGAACACCAATATTTAATCCAACTTTCTTTTGAAAAATGTAAATCATATTAATATATTACAATCAGCAAAGATTCTATGAATTTTTTATTGACCACCTTGCAGTGAAAAATCAAAGGAAACTCCAGCACAATCAACATGTGCCTAACTTTGATTGTTGAAGAATGAATAATTCAATGTCAATTTCTTTATTATTGTTTCCAAAATGTTATGTATGATCAATAATCTGTTCTGCTATCCTCCATCTGTCAATAATTCAATATTTATCATCCCAAATCAACCAATAGCTGCTTTACAGCTAGAATCCATCACTTCGAGAGGAGTGTTTGATTTTCTGTATATTTGTCTTCTCTGTTATGCCACAGTGGCTGTGGTGGCTCATTGTTACGCAGCTCCTCTTCTGTTTGTTACAAACAAATCACTGCTGCTGCTGCTGCAAAGGTAAAAATCATCACTATCTGACTACTGGAGGACCTTTTCATACGAAGAATAAACACTCAGTGCTGAGAATGGCAATAGAAAAATATTTTTATCCGAGGAACATGCTGAATTACTGTTATAATAGTTTACTTTGAGAGGGTAGCAGAACAATTTAATCAAGTGCTTAAACGAATTTTCTTTTGAAAAGGTTTCATTGTCATTTTCAATCACTGTGATTACGTCTGCCTCTGTAGATGCAACCTTGTATTTGTTATGTACACATTTTCACAGTATACAAGCTTGAAATGATGCATTTATTTCCTTTTTTTCCATATGTATTATCTTTGAACCTTGGATTGCTTTAAATTGAAGATGAAAATGTAAAAAAATAATTATATCGTCAATGTGATAACATTTATGTTACAAACTGATGGCATGGAGTTTGAAAGACATGTTTATCAGGCAGGAAGAGCCTCACAACGGACGCCACAAGATGCATTATGGGAATTGTATCAAGTGTTTTCATATCTAGTCCCTCGGCATATATGCTGCTTTGATTTTGACACGTGTCCCCTCTTTCTTCTTCTCGCAAGTCCTCCAACCTAATTAAAATGCAAAACTAATTTGCTGCAATTTAAATGCATTATGATGGTTGTATGCAGTAGGAGGATGTGGAGAGCAGAGTTTACTTGATTAGTGAGTTTAAAAAACCTGTTATCAGAGTGTCAGTGTTGTTGTTTCTTTTGTAAAAGTTAAATTAACTTCACAATGAATAAATATTCACTTCTAGTGTGTATCTGGCGGATTCATTGTTGTCATATTTTGCCCTTTTTACCCCTCTGACCTTAACCTTTGAGTAGGAATGGTACATTTTGTTCATTATCATTGGGAGTCTTCCGCTGTCTCGACTTTCTGTCTGCCTCTGTCCTTTTCAGTTGTTTCATTATTAATTTTGATCAGACTTGGTATGTCGTTCTGTTTCTGAGGAGGAGTCAAGGCTCTTTAAGTAGGATGGTGACGCTGTTATTACAAGATTTCCAGACGTTTCTGTGGTGGGCATTTTTCACGTGAAGGCAGACCATCTTCAGCCATATAACAAGGTGTGTTTGTTAAAGGAGGTTTTCAGCTGTTTTTGTGGTGACCAAAACAGACTATTTGAATCCAAACCACGATGTTTTCCTAACCCTGTATTTAATAGTTGCCGATTAAAGGCTCTTTAAGTACAGATAGAACTATCTGACCTTGTTGTTTTCCTGAATGCTAAAGTCTCTGCTCCAATATTAAAATGTCAGGGGGAGAACAACTGGGAGTTGCAGCCGAGAATTCCTTCCAACAGAACGAACGAAAACACAGCCGTCCTCACCTGTTATAATTACTGTGGGACCGGCATCTATTTTATGGGCGGCTAAGTGTCAATAGGTGTGCGCTCATCCGTGTGACTCCTGCCAGCGGTGGATTCATTACTACTTTAAAGTGAATTCTGGCTCTGTTTTCACTCTGCCATCCCATTCTGTGAGTGTAAAACAGTTGCAAATTGTAGTAAACAACTGAAGTACCAAATTGCTTTTAAACTCCAGGTAGCTGCTGAAATGGAATAGATCAAAGAGCAGGATGGGAAATAGCATCAACTGAATCGGAGCAAATAAAGTTTGTTTAATAGTTTGATTTGACGCTGACCTCAAAAGGTTGTTCCTCACGTCATGGTCAGTTTATCCACACAGTATTCAGAGTCCAGTCTTTATTGTTTTATTCTTGATAAATATGAAAACATAAGGGGGAACTGAATGTGGACTTGGTGGAGGTATGGGCAGTTTAAAAACCTAAGGTCACACCTTCCTTCTGAGCTCCAGATTTAAAAAATGTGGAGCAATATATGAGATTTTCACACATTAGCATACTCCAAAAACGTTGTATTATAGGGATTAACTTTGCTCATTTAACACCAATTTAAAAATCCTTCCCACTCTGCAGCTTTAATGACGTGATATAATGAGAAGATAAGCCGCTCAATTTAATATATGTGTTTAATACACAGTATGTCTGAGATAATGTCGGATCTCTGCTGATTATGTGTGTTATCATTGATCACTGTAACTGTTATCATGCTGGCTTATCTGTTTTCCTGTCTTTCTGCCACCTGACTTGATCTGCATGATATTTTAGTTTTTTTTTAAAACAAAACTGTCAATAACATCTACAACCATCGTCACCCAATGCAACGGTTACCTTCAGAAAAAACAGATCAAACAGAAAAATAGTGCAGGAATAATTCTGCTCAGTCATGATGTTTAACTTGAGAATGAATTGTTTTTTTTTCGTGTTATTTGCTTGTAGAAGAGTCTTCTATCAGAAACTACAGTTGGTTGAAAAGTGTGGAATTAATCTTTAAAGCCTCCCTTCCTTGTGAAGTACCTGCTGAATTACTGTAATTGATTAACAACTCTCCATCAAACTCCTCCTGAACATCCTCTGTGATTGTTCTGTGTTGTTAGGTTGTAAAATCCATTCTGCGTCTTTAAACTGAACTGAAATTGGATTCAGCTTTGTGTGCTTTAGGATTCCAGCTCTCTTGTCGCGATGATTAAAAAGACGCCGCGGCTTTCTTGTCTTATTCGCTCATTGATCCACTGTGTACTCCTCCGCTTACGCTCGCACAACAAACAAACGTAAGACGACTTGCTGTACGGTTGCATCACATAACATCTTACTTAATAAAACTCACAGGTGTCAACCAGGAGAGATGAGTTCAAAAGCTCGGATGAAAGAAGGATCAGTTGGCGGCAGAACAACAAAAAATCAACACAGGAAAGAATCCTATAATTTCCAGTACGATCTGAAGCGCAGTTACACATAATAACAATCTAACAACAACATAATTTGATCCAGGAACAAATGGCATAAAATAATTGAAACAACATCTTTTTCGAGTGTTTAAAACAGCCTGGATATAATGTTAGCAGTTAATGTTTCTGCATACCACAGACACGTCAAAGGAAGTGGTGATACTAGCCCCTTTTAGATAGAAAAGGTGTCACATCTGCAGCAAGGTAAAGGCTGCAATGTGCCGCCTTGTCTCTCTAAAAGGGAGGTGTAATATTCCTCCTTTTCCAAAAAGCCTCCACTTTTCCTCCTCTGGTAGGCGTCAACATGTGACGTGATGTGAAGCAGGAAGTTGGGCGTGAAGAGAAGCAGGTCGAATTTGTCTTCAAAATAAGAGCTTTACATTGCACCCCATCGGAGTTTAGAACTGGGTTCTTAGCGGGGGGCTTTTAATTTGAAAGTAGCGACCGCTATTAGCTCGCCGCTACAACAACAAGCGGACAACCGAGACAGCTACAGAGAGCGAGGAGACGCTAGCATCTCCCGGATCTCAGCGGCTTTCCAGCTGCTCATCTTCGTGGATGAAGTGACGAACTGACTGCTGTGATCAGCTGTTTCCTGGTTTTAAAACTCCCGGCTGTGGGTGCGCAGCAGTGCACGTCATCCACACCTCAAGCGGCACAGTTCGACTCTGTGAGGAGATTTCCAGACATTTTTGTGGTGACCATTTTTAACGTGATCTGACCATCTTCAGCCGTTTTTTGTGACCATATAACAAGGTTTGTTAAAGGAGACCTGGGGACATTTTCAGCTGTTTTTGTGGCAGCCAAAAGGCTATTTGAAGCCAAACCATGATGTTTTTCTAACCCTGTATTTACTTGTTGCCGATAAAGTGCGGATCTCTTGGTGACACACAAAATTGGAAACAGCTGTATATGGTTGTTTACCGTCTGCTGGATACTCTGGCAGGAAACGGTGGCTAGAAGTTGTTCCAATTCCTGGTAGAGGAAGGTAGGGAGGTAGGAGGAAATTACAAAAGCATGCTATTTGCCTAAAGACCAATTTTCTTTGCTGGACCAAACATTCGTCTCTCTTTGAATTTTCTGCCTCTGAGAGTCCTGACAATTACAGTACCAGATCTCCCCACGAGCACTAGAGCGAGCGCTTGTTCCGCTGCCCTAAAGGTTGCTGTGCACGGCAAATACACTTCATGATTCAGTTCAGGAGAGGTTAATTCAGCAGATATACGCCTGGGAAATGGGATGTTCAGATAAATGAGGTTGGAAAGAACCACTGGGCAGTTAGGGTCAAGTGCTGGCCTCTCAGGGAGACGTACCGACGCTGTCTATCCTGTGCTCGGCCATTATCCCTCAGATCAAATGCAGCCGTACGACCTTGGCTCAAAGAAATGGATGAAAAAATTAAATGACATAGTCGAGTCCAGTCCTCTGTATTTATGTTTAGTGCTCTCATCCTTAAAAAGTCTATGAACCAAGGTAATATCCAGAGAGGGATCACAAACACTGTAAAAAGACTAAATACTGTTAAATCCTACAGCGGGATTTCATTTGTGCGACACGACATGGGTATCCTGATGACTTCTTCCTCGCCTCGCCCGACTGTCAGACATAAAAGAGCAGCACAGGAGCCATCTTTAGAGAGCAGCCGTGCAAAGTGAACCCTTATCTGTCAGTTTTTTCCGCCTGCTGTATCCAATTTTTCTCTCCTCTATCATTCCAGACCTGTGGAGTGCAAGACAGCAGCCTATCTCCTCCGTCAGTATCTCGGTCTTCATTCAGTCTCAATTCAATGCAGTAATGTTGAGGTGCATCAAAAGCCAGAAAAATGGTAAAATGGTGCTCTGAATCCCGCCGATGGAGTAGTGTATGTTTTGCTGTTTCTTGCACCAGGCTCTACTTTACCTCTCTGCTCTTCTGTAAGGTTAACTACAGCCGGAGGAGTTACAGCCTGGATGTGTTGAACTCAAGGAAAAACTGAGGGAGACATGAATAAAATAGCTGACACGCTCCCAAAAATAAATGCCCCTTGTTCTGCAATCAAATGATAAGAGGCAGCGCTTTTTTATTTTTCATGAGCGCAGCCCGATTTGTCAGATTTTAAACTCGGTATCACCAGTTACTTTAATATTTCCCCTGATCTGAATCTTGCTCCGAGGCGTGTTCGTCTTCTGCAAAAACAAGATCGGGGTCAATTTTGGATCGTAAGCATGCATGATGTATAAAACTCTGCAAAACAGCAGCATTCAGTCGAAGGTTTTTCAGATGCAAATTGCCGACAGTAAGTCAGAATTTTATAGAAAGTCCAGAGGGGGAAACATTATGCAGTGCAGTGACAAGTTAATGTGTTTCATCATGGATGTTGACAACTGAAAGAGGAGGATTTAGAGGCCGATTCAGATCAAAGATTCACAGTGTGACACTGTGAGAAGGATTGAAACTGGTGACAAAGGAACGGCAAAATGAGATTTTTACGTCAAAAGTGTCGAGCAAAAACTGCTGTAATGGTACTCTGATATACAATTTCTTACTTTCTTCTGTTTGACTGTTCACCTTGTACATTTTATGACACTGCAGCTTATCTGATCATGTAATCTGCCAAATAGAAAAAAAGCTTGTTGTAGTCAAAGAATGCCATCCTGCTTTTTTCAATTTGTGATTATTCATCTTATTCTGAAAGGATAGCATTAATTTATCAATCTGTATCAGTCTCTACTCTTCTGTTAGTCTTTTTCATAAGATTTTGGAACCTGGCAACAGGGTTTTTATCCCATTGAGCCACAAGATTGTTAGTGAGTCGGTGCTCGTTACAGATTTGTTGAGGTTGGTCGAGGTCAGGCTAGTCAAGTTCCTCCACATCAAACTGGAGAACCCTTTTATTCATCTACCCGGCTTTGTTGAAGTGAAATAGAAAAGGGGCTTCCCCATTTTGTTGGGGAAAAAAATGGCTCCCTCTCACCCTAACCCCACCAACCACCAACAAATGTTTTGGGATAATTATGCATATCCAAAAACCTGTTGCTATCCAAGTATTTTATTATTCTTAAAAGTGGATGTGTTCGTCCTTCTGACCAGAAATGTGGCCGTTTCGTCATTCGTCATTGGTCAAACATCTCAAGCCTTACAAACTGTTGGCTAGGTGCATCTCAAACCTCCAATTTAGATGCACTACCCCTCTGTTTTTCGCGATCACGCCTAGGGGTAGGTTGTTTTGATTCTTGTTACGATAGAGGGGTTGAGTGGAGTTTTAGAGCTCCATGGGCTCGCCAAAAAGGATGTTTTTTTCAGAGACACACAAACCAAGAAGGGTTAGAAGAAATCGCTGTCATTTCAGTGTATGACAAGCGTAAAATACTCTGCATTTGCTGATGCCTCGGCTAGCTAATGTTGCGTTGTTCTGTCTTATTTGTGCACGACAGTCCCACAGTTTGACGTTTTTCAATTTTGAGCCTTAGTATACATGTCAGTGTTGGAAGGAAACGATTGCCCTAAATACCATTTGAGGAAGTTGCAGTGTGATGTAACTCAACTGAAACTATCCCAAACCATGAAAATCAGCCCCAGAGCGAAGACACATCGACTGAGGCATCCACATAATTACACAGGTGTAAGAAATCTTGCTCAGATTAACTTCTGGCAATAATTGAGTTTACTCATTGCTTAAATTCCGCTTAATGCACTTTAATCTGTGTCCTTCATCCATCCTTGTCTCCCAGAGCCGAGCTGATATACTGTTGAGCGCTGCACCTTTTAGGAGGAAGTTCAGCTTCGACAAGAAGGTGAAAAACTAACACTTTGAAACTCAAGGACTCAAAGTGATGATGCACGTTTAATGCAACGCTTTCTTTTTTTTCCTCCAAAGGTCGATTTTTTCCTTTTTTCGTTATCATCCTTAAGATGAGAGAGGCCTTAAAGTCTCCACTCACCAGTAAACACATTGAGTCAGGAAAGGTCAGGAGCAAATGGAACACAGCGGGGTAGAACAAAAAGGTTTGCTTGTTTTTCTCAGGTGGAACGCAGTCCTGAGGAATTGAAAGTGCCCTCGCAGGTGCAGGTCTTGGATCTGGAGCTATTACTGTACAACTGCTACACATGGCCCCTGACAGAGAGAATATTGGACTGTGAGTTAGCGCCGGCTAACAAGGCTGACAAACCCTAACGAAAGAGTGGAGGGTGAGGAAGAGAGGAGGAGGAGGAGGCTTTGGGGGGAAGTAATTACATCTGAGAGAGAGAGACAGTGAGATAGCAGAAAGGTGAAACTGAGCAGTGATGAGTTAGCATGTTTGATGGGCTGTGAAATTGCAGTTAGCCAGTCTAGCCGCTGCGCTGTGATAATTAGTGCCAGTTGCACAGCTGCGTACTGACCTCCTCCCAGCCTCTCCCATTGGTGTAGGAGATGACATCGAGCAGCGGTTTGGACAGGTAGCCGTCGTTGTTGAAGGAGTAGTCCCGCCCACCGATGGATATGTTGGTGAAGTACCTGTGAGGGGAGACAGGAGAATTAAGTTATTTCATGGATGGAGTCCATGTAGGCGGGAAAGGAAACAGGTGTGTGGTTATTAATGCACCATGTTCCTGCCTGATACTCCGACTGAACCTTCTGTTTTTACTTCATCTACTCACCCTGATATCATATGCATGTTCCTGGAATTATTTGGGGGATTTATTCTGTTTTGTTTTGCCCTCATGACTCAGTTCCACCTACATCAACTTCAGTAAACACAGGAGCTGCATTAGCAGTTCATCGGAGCACATAACACGACACCCCGTGCAGAAATATCCGCAATAATCACCATTTTCCAGATGCTATTTTTGATGGATGTAGCTTAGCGAGGCAGCTATGTACTGTGGAAAGATGAGTCCCCTGTTATTAATCATCTAAGCTCTGATCGGTTGACTGTTTCTCCACTGGAGTCATCCATCAGTGGACCCGACACCAGCCTTATTTGAATCATGCGAGCAACAGCGCTACGCTAACTGTCCACTGGAGTGTAGCTTATTACTTTCAACTATGTGCATTTGGTTGAAAGCATCTTGTATTATTCAATGTTGGACAAAGGCTTCTACCAAATCAATATGTAGTGCATGTTTATTTCAAAGACATATTGTGTAAACATTTCTGCATCGTAACGTCTAAAATCGACCAGAACTTTTTAATATTGAGCTGTGTACATACATTCTCCCAGGAGATGAAAGTCAAATCCTACTCATCCCTCACCTGTCTTATGAAATAGATGTGCAAAACATTTTCTGCATCCCAAAGGTTTCTGAAATTGTTCAAACACAGAGAAATCCACAAGTTTCGTGGTCGCCTGTCGCTAAAACATCAAGTCAGAGAGTCAGAGAGCGAAGAACGAAGAAACTTTCAAACATTACCAGCAATGGTGGCTGTTTAACAATGAAGAAAAAACTCCCATGATCCCACACTGCTTATATCTCTTTGTCTTGTTTTGATTGAGACCTCGGGCAGCAGAAATGACACACTGTGTGTTGAAGGTACTCATTTTATTATCTACTCAAAGTCAAGTGAAGTCTTTCTTTACAGACGCTGCTATTTCTGACTTTGGCTTTTAGGATAAAAAGAGGTTCGCTAATTATCTCCCCGGCTTTGTGTTTAAATCAATACACTTTTAGAAGAATTGAATGGAAGCTGAGAGCGGTCAGCAGAGGCTGATGGGAGCACGAGCTGAAGCTAAAAGAAGAAGCTGTTGGACGCTGAGCTAAACCGAAGCAACCTGAGCTTAATTTAGACTGAGTCTGACAATCTGAGCCTGAAATGTCCCTCAAAAGCCATCAGAACCCAGAGCATTAACCCTGCTTTCTTAAATCATGACAGCTAACCTTCACCCTGCTCCCAAAGCAGTTAAAGGGATGTCGGTGTAAGTTTAATCCATGGTCTAACACACCTTGACACCGAGTAAGACTCCCCCTCAAGAGGTCAAGTTAGCTGACCGCTAGCTTAGCTAATTTTAGCAACCTCAGAAAAGACCCCATGGAATGCTCAGTTCTTATTATCGAGAGCTGACAGGGAAAAGAACGGAAGTAATGGAGTAATAATCAGACATTTTCATCCTTGAGCTGCGGAAATCTGCTGCACTCGGTAATCGACTCGTCAGGGCTTCCCCACACAGGCAGGCTGCTGGAGGAGAGGGTGAGTTGTGCTGTGTTTTTAATACAAATCCAGCAAAGCTAGCAGATGTTTGATGCTTCGTACTGTGTGCTGGGACTGTACATGTACTGTTGCTGAAGTTTGGTGCTGTTCTCACCATTAATTGTGGCTTTTTGATGGCGGTTTCTAGTTGGAGACATAAGCTGCAGTGTATTGTTATCGTGCGGTCTTTTCTGAGGTTGCTAAACCGGAATATCCCTTTAACTCTTTAGATTTTAATGGCCTCACATGGTCTCACCAGCGCCACCCACAGGACAAGGTTTTTGGAGTCTCACCACACAGCACCATCAGTAACTCCCTATGGTTTGTTTCAGTTAATTTAAATTATAATGTTTCAACACACAACCATGGTACTTAAACACACCCCATTATTATACCAAAAAAGAAAAATCAAGCTGTTTGTGCCTTTTCAGAACAAAAAAAGAAAGAAACCAAATGAGAGAAGAATAAAAGCTCTGGGAAAAAAAAGGAAATCGTGTAATCAGAGCAGTGGAGGTAGAGCCGAGACCTTCCCTGCAGGGGACAAACATCAGGGACCGAAGACAAAACACATTTCTGTTGATATGAGTGGAAATCACATCGGGGGTGTCGAGACCGAGAGGTGGGAGAAACAAAGAGCTGAGAGGAGGTGATGCAGGCAGGGAGAGATGAGATAAAGAGCAGGATTCACAAAAAAAACGTCTTCAGCTGCATTCTTGTGCCACACAACAGCGGGAGGAGAGAAAATACAGGAGGAGAGACGCTGAAAGAGTGTCAACATCGGTGGACAAATACTTGAGAATACTTTTAAAACCAAGAAAGACAAAAGCAGAGAGGGAGAGATGGAGATGGAGCTTCATCTTTGATGTCTTTTAATGAAACATCTACCTTAAAAGCATCGCGACGAAAAAGCACATCAAAGCCTCGTAATGAAACCATCTCAGACACACAGGCGATGGAGCCGAGAGAAAAAACCTCAACAACATCTGAAATAACACTTAATCAACCGCAATCAGGCGTCAGAACTACACACACCGCAGAACCACATTCAGAAAGAAGAGATAAGCTGGAGTTGCTGCAGGGAGTAAGCAGCTAAGAGCACAATTAAAGACTTCTGAAGCACTTATATATATCACATCTTCATCTCACAAAGAGAGACGACCGTTCAGATTCTGTGTCGGAGCTCAGATCTTATCGGTAGGTAAACGTGGCGACACCTCAGCATCAGAAGACCAGTGAAGATCAATCAATATCATTATTGTCTCCGTCACTGTGATGTTGTAGCTGGTAAATGTGGAGATAATTTAATCTACTGTACATAGTATAACTCAAATAGAACATCATAAGTATTTAGTAATTATCTGAAGTTATCAAAAAAATTTACAATATCGGCTTCCAAACTGTAGTAAAAGGAAATAAAATCTTCCTGTCAGTCAGATGGATTGATTGATTTTTGAGTCTCATACCAAACTTCAGTATTATTATCTTTTTGTAAAAGGGGCTTTAAGTAAAGTACAAACACGTCTTAGTTGTGGAGCCAGCGTCTTGTTATCGGAAGGTCACTGGTTCAATTCCCCTGGTCTGCTAGTCGAAGTGTCCTCGGGCAAGATACTGAACCCCGAACTGCTCCTGATGTGCCATCAGTGTGTGAATGTATGACTTACTGTAAGTCGCTTTGGACAAAAAGCGTCTGATAAATGACTTAAAAAAGTGTAAAGTTGTACCTGAAGTCATGCTCACAACACAGTGAATACCTCAGTATGATTTCTGACGGCTCGTCTTTGAAGCCGTTGTCGCGTTGCACTTGGTTTTACGCGTGAAAAGTTGTGGAATTAGTTGTGTGATGAATGAAAGTAGAGACGGTGTGAGGGTTCAATTGTCTGTTTGGTAAAGTTCCAATAAACACATCTTCCAAATCATCTCCAAAATACCACTTTCCTGCCAACAGAAATAACTCATCAACCTGACCACTGCAAAGAAGACAACACTGCTCATCTTGAGCTGATTGATGACTTGATATAACAAATAACAATCCATATTCAGGGTGTACATACGTTAAAGACACAACTTAAACCAATAGACCATAAACCAGTGGAGTCGGTCAGTCTGTCTGCTGGTTTATCTGTCTCTGAGTCTCTCTGTCTGTCGTTTCACTCTGACTAACATTAAATAATTAATTAATAGTTTGGTTGTTGATAATTTGAATTATTTATTTCTCTGTCTTCCTCTTCCACACACCTGTCTCTCTTCTGTACTGGCAACACCTTGTCTGTTAATGCACCGTTGATTATTGAGTAAAGTATTTTCATTTAAAGTTGTCAGACACAGTTCCCTCGTAATCTGTTGTAAGAGGAAAATAGATTCTCAGATGCTTTTGTCCTTTCAATCAAAATCACCGACTTGGGACGGCGTGCACATCTGCACAACATACAGTGAAACTGTTCTGCTGTATTCAACGTTACGCTGAGTTGAGCCTTTAATCCTTATTGGTCCAGTACAGAAATTGCAAAATGTCCCTCCAGTCATGTGTTGGCTTGAAGGTATGTATCAAATAATAAAGCCGCTTATAGAGGCTAAAAGTCGGGATATTATATGCATAACCCAGTTATCATATTCTGCTCGCTAATCATATTAGCTCATCCCTGCTGCTGTAAATGAAATATGATGTGCAGTATTTTTAAAAGTCACATTGGTATTCTGAAACTGTACATTTCTATAAGAGGCGTCGCAGAGTGAACTGAGCCTCAGCAGAAGTCTTTGCTGCACAGTTGATTCACTGTGGCTTCAGCTCCCAAAGGGGGAGCCGCCGGGCTCAGTCTGAATTTAAAAATAAATGGTCATCTCACTAATTGGCTGCGAGAAAGCTGGCTTTCCTTATAGTATGCTAATGTGGCGCTGCAGTGTGCGCCAGAGGGGAGGACTCACGGGCAGATGTGAAGAGCGACTGCTGCCGTCGTCACAAACAAACAGTCCGATCCAGCAGACGTGACGAGGCAGAGAGGCTCAGACAGGAGAGCTGAGCCTGAATCGCTTCCAGGTTGTGCTGATATACGTTTCTCCTCTATAATCATATTGCGGGTCTGTTCAGCGATCGAGCGTTTAGTAGGTGACAAACACTACAGCAGCCATTATATCAGAGTGATATCAGAGTGTGTGTGTGTAATCATCTCAGGCTGAAATACATAAAAATCCATCGTGTGAGTACAGATGTAACACAGCATGCAATCCCCCGGAGGCACTCGGACATAAAAGGTACTCGCGCCAGCTCACGTCCACCTCCATCCAGACTGGAAAGTGTCGGGCCTCCCTGTGAGAGCTGACCTCAGACCTGTGCACGCGAGCACCTGACGCTGCCTGGAATGCAGCAGGTCCCTGAGGACTCCTGTGGGGTTTGTCTTTCACCTGGATTCACCTCTGCAGAGAAGAGAGAAGCACCAGCCTCGAGGCTCAGAGAGCCTGAAGGCAGGAGTGTCTCCGTCCATCCGGCCGATCTGCAGCCGAGTGCAGGGTGACATCCATCCTCTCCTCCCTCGTTTCCTCTCACCTCCTCCTCTACCCTTCTGTTCTTCGCCCACCCTCTCTGCCTCCCTACCAGCTCAAATTCTTTTGATTTTCCACCCAGCAGAAAGGCGACAGTAGCCAGGAATTGGAAGAGAAGCAGCAGGAGTTGGTGGAGGAGGAGGTGGAGAGAGCAAAAGAGCAGGAGAGATGGTGTAGGACAGAGAACGAGAGGCAGAAAGATGAGCTGCTTCACCGAGAGAGGAGGCTTCAGACGGGCTCTCTACAGCCGTGATCCAACAAACACACGTCACAGAGTGTCGGACAGCAGATAGCATCGTCACACTAAGACTTATTGTACGATACGATAGCCGAGCCTCCATGGCGTTAATATGCCGACAATGAACGAATTATCTAGGTGTTCTTATCCGATTTTGAGATGTCCGTTGTGGTCCGAAATAGGTCCGAAGTAGGTCGGACTAAGGTGTTTACATGCATTTTAAAAGTCCGAACTAGGTCTGATACGCTAAGAATTTCGAATTTCTTGCTGCATGTAAACGTACTGAATGTGCATTAAGAGGTTTTGTTGGAAATCGACTGAGTTGCAGTTTTCACTTGAGTTCGCGGTTGCTCCTGAAATACTCCTCAGAGCAGACAGACGGAGCAGATGGAGGTGGAGACGGTGTTACACGGAAAGCTGAAGTAGAGTACGAGTTTAGAGTGATTTCACAGTTCACTGACGAACACAAATCACAACATCTGTCCACTACTTGCTCCTGTTTCTGTAATCAGACATTCGTATATTAATGTTTGACTCCAGACCGGGGCGTCTGCTGGCACAATTATGAAAAACAGGCACATAAGTGGCAGTAAAGTTGTTTTTTCCAAACTAGCCACAAACCACCAGCTGTCTCGACACTACCACCGTCCTCCTGATAAGGCTGTATGCTTCTGAGTTTGATGCTGTAGTTTCCCCTCTATAGTCACTTCTTGAAGCGGCCCTCGAGTACGGTAGTATAAAGAGCGAGAAAAGTGTAAGTCAGGGGAAACTTGGGTCATTCGATGGGTCTTACATTGGAATTAACCTCTGGAGAGTTCAACGTATGTAGATGACTACCTTACATACGTGAGCAACGTACACATCACTTGTGACTTTTGTACTTACTTAACCTAAAGTATGATCTTTTCCTAAAACTAACCGTGTAGTTTGGTAATAGTCCTGAAGTCTTCAGTGCCATCATATGTTAACTCTTAATTTGCAAGCTTTATTTTGAAAGACTAACAGATGAATATTATGTATTTACTAACGTGACCACGGAGCTCTTCACTTGAGAAACTGATGCTACACTGGTAGGTTTTTGAAGCTTAAGGCTGTTGACCGAGCTGCTGTATTTGATGAGTACGGTAGTATAAAGAGCAAGAAAGTGTAAGTCAGGGGAAACTTGGGTCATTCGATGGGTCTTACATTGGAATTACCCTCTGGAGAGTTCAACGTATGTAGATGACTACCTTACATACGTGAGCGACGTACTTACACATCACTTGTGACTTTTGTACTTACTTAACCTAAAGTATGATCTTTTCCTAAAACTAACCATGTAGTTTGGTAATAGTCCAAAAGTCTTCAGTGCCATCATATGTTAACTCTTAATTTGCAAGCTTTATTTTGAAAGACTAACAGATAAATATTATGTATTTACTAACGTGACCACAGATAACCTGACTCTCGCCAGATGCATTTCGTTCCGCCTAGCTCCACTCACATCCATCTGGGATCGCTCCCGTTGGGAGGGATTTCGGCACCAGATTTTATGGTCGAGCCAATCAGGACCGCCGGGCGGGAGTTTCATAGATGTGACGTAGCGGAGAAGCGACTGTTTTGATTCAGACAACAATGGCGGCTCGCATCGAGGAAGCAAGCGTCAACATTGATGCTGCTATTTCATCCGTGTTGTCCAATCTACCCAATATTTTCTCGTTAAAATAACGTCGCTCTCATCGACGTCACAGGTTGGTTTCGATGTGAGCGGTTGAAGCAGCACGTCAATAAAGATGACAGACAAGTGGTTTATCCAATCATATGCAAGGATTTTTGATAAGGCCCAGCCTTCTGAAACACATCTCCAATGGAGCGATCCCAGATGGATGAGTGGAGCGAGGCGGAACGAAATTCATCTGGCGAGAGTCAGGTTAGCATTTTGCTGCATTAACGGGTCAAACACTGAAGTTACCTCGTATCCAACACAAGCAACAGCACTGCTTTCGTGACAGGAAGCTGCAGCTTTGATGGGATTTCAGGAGGTGTTTAATGTGCTTAATACTGAAGTGTTGTTGTGATGTGTTTTTAATTCCGTGGATGTTTTTAATTGAAAGCTGTCAAGTGTTTTTTCCTGCTACCTCGCCCACTTGTCAACCCAACAATGAGCCCACTTGTCTGAGTTCTGCGAGTTCCTCGGATCGTTTCTATATTAGCAACAAGTTTTAAGTTTCTGTTTGAGGCTCAGCTGTCAGGTTTCTTCTCCTGCTTTTCCAAAACAAGTCATTATTCAGACATGTTTCTGAAGGCACTGCATAATAAGCTCCGTCCTTCTGTCACGCTGTAGTTTATTCTCACCTTTACTGTGTTCTCGTCCGCTGTCGAGGTGAAATGAGTCAATGTCCTATTTTTAGCTTGTTTACCTGAGTTTATACAACTCACATATTTAAAAACACATTTATTTATGTGTAAAATGTCATTAAATTATCTGCTTTTGCTAAATGTGTGAAGAAATACCCCTTAATTCATCAGCGAAGATTGAATTTGACATCAAAACGCTCTCATGTCTGCAGCGGTGTGAAATAAACCCAGCAGTGATGTGGGAGGTTTAAGTCTCATTCAGACGGCACAAAAAACACAAAAAAGATGCGATGAGCCTGAAAATCCCGACTCCATTTGCATATCAGTTCCCTGTTTTTCTGGCTGAGGCGTCGCTGCAAATTAGAGAGATGTGAGCAGCAATTAAAAAAAAGGTCTAACTGTTAAAACACATCACTTGCTGCAGCAGCGTGCAAAAGAAGATGCACATGGAAAAGTTCTTACAAGCTGCATAAAGGTCAAATATCTGCGTTTGGCTGCATGATCATTAAAGGGATATTCCGGTGTAAGTTTAATCCATGGTCTAACACACCTTGACGACTCCCCTTGAGAGGTCAAGTTAGCTAACCGCTAGCTTAGCTAGTTTTAGCAACCTCAGAAAAGACCGCACGATAACAATACACTGCAGCTTATGTCTCCAACTAGAAACCGCCATCAAAAAGCCACAATTAATGGTGAGAACAGCAGCAAACTTCAGCAACAGTACATGTACAGTCCCAGCACACAGTACGAAGCATCAAACATCTGCTAGCTTTGCTGGATTTGTATTAAAAACACAGCTCAACTCACCCTCTCCTCCAGCAGCCTGCCTGTGTGGGGAAGCCCTGACGAGTTCGATTACCGAGTGCAGTAGATTTCCGCAGCTCAAGGATGAAAATGTCTGTTTATTACTCCATTACTTCCGTTCTTTTCCCTGTCAGCTCTCGATAATAAGAACTGAGCATCCCATGGAGTAATAATCATACATTTTCATCCTTGAGCTGCAGAAATCTACTGCACTCGGTAATCGACTCGTCAGGGCTTCCCCACACAGGCAGGCTGCTGGAGGAGAGGGTGAGTTGTGCTGTTTTTAATACAAATCCAGCAAAGCTAGCAGATGTTTGATGCTTCGTACTGTGTGCTGGGACTGTACATGTACTGTTGCTGAAGTTTGCTGCTGTTCTCACCATTAATTGTGGCTTTTTGATGGCGGTTTCTAGTTGGAGACATAAGCTGCAGTGTATTGTTATCGTGCGGTCTTTTCTGAGGTTGCTAAAACTAGCTAAGCTAGCGGTCAGCTAACTTGACCTCTCGAGGGGGAGTCTTACTCGGTGTCACGGTGTGTTAGACCATGGATTAAATTTACACCGGAATATCCCTTTAACTTAACTTGATGTATTTTTTTTTGTGAAGATGTTGCAGATTATTAGTTTAAATTCCAGCTGTAAACCAGCAGGTAGAGAGAGGAGTGTAACACAGGGTGAAAGGCTGAGAGAGAGAGTATTATAGCTGCACAGCAGCAGAGCCGAGCCACAGCCTGATCTAATCAATGAATTCATTACCGGGTGCACGTGGCAGCCGTGCATCAGACGGGGGGGAGTTCCCTGTGGAATCACTACCTGTTTTATTACTTTATAGACCGCCGACGAAGAGAGAAGAGAAGGAGATGAAGACAAAGATATCAAGAGGGGAGATAAGGAAGGAAAGAGGCGATAGAGAGGCGATAGAGAGAGAGAGAGATGGACGGACAGCGACGATTTAGAGATACGATCGAGGGTAAAACTCAGCTCACCTCAGTTAATCCACCTTTTATTCATCTGCAGGAATAAAGTTTACCCACACCTCCGTCTGCTGGAGCCCACAGAGGCCTGGTGCAGAAAAAACCTTGTCACAAAAACCTCCAGATAATGAGGTCTGTGGGAACCTTCGGCTGACACATACAGCTGGAAATAACACATCTGAACTCTTTTTTTAAAACCTCATAACCACAATCTTTCTCTAACACATTGAGCAGAGTTCACACAGTTTAGTTGAGTCTCCAAATATTATCCCTCTCCAGCAGGAGACTTGAACCAGATTGACACCTCCCTCGATTCCAATGAGTTGATATCGAATTGATTTGATTTATTATAGAAGCAGTGGTGCCCACAGCTACCCTGATTACAGTTGTGTTAAATAAAGTGACGTTTAGCTCGTCTTTGCCTTCTTATAATAAAAATAACGCGTCGAGCATGAAGCATACAGCTGGATTTTAAAGCTTTTTTGGCTGAGAACTACTGAAAACACTGAGATTGACCCATAAATGCATCATAAAACCAAAACTTTGAACTAAAAGAGGCTGAAGAGCTCAGTGGAGAGAGGGGCACCTCTTTGTGTCATCTAATTCAATGTGAATATATCAATATTAATTAATTTCGCTGATTGGTCAGTTTGTAGCCTGTTATTTCACCTCACTGCTCTGCCATTGGTCAGCTCTGCCCTCCGTTGTGTCTTTTTTCTGACCAATCACAGCGAGCGCCCTCTCAGCCGACAGCAGATACGAGCAGATAACGAGCCTGTCGCTTTCTGTCGTACGAGCGGCACATTCATCGATATCTCGTGTTGGAAATGAATCAATTCCGCGTCGCTCGCCCAGATTATTGGCGATTTCAAAAAGACACCAAACAAGAACTGGGCACGCTAATTTATTTTATTTGTGCTCGCGCTGATGATGATTAATGATGAGAGCCAGCAACACTGAGCTTGTATGTTGGCAAAACTGTCGGCGGGCCATCGTTTTTATGAGCTCTCATTAACGAGACGTGCTAAACAGAAACAAACATAAACAAACAGACGAATTCCCTGCAAATATACAAGAGTTCAGACGTCACACATTCATCTAGTGAGTGCTGAATTATGTTAAAGTGCTCCGATCAAACCATACAACATTTTTATATGAAAGGGAAAAAACCTTTTGTGACAAATTGAAATGTTTCTGGCTATGAAGGATCGACATTAACCAGCCGGTAAGGACGAAATGATTAAACTGTATTTTCCATTTCTATTAAAAAATTCCATAAAAGACTCCGAGCTCCAGCGGAGATACAGAAATCTGGACGTTAGACACACGGATAAAAGATCCATCAGGGCAGAGAGAGGATGGAGAGAGTGTGTGTGTGTGTGTGTGTGTGTGTGTGTGTGTGTGTGTGTGTGTGTGTGTGTGTGTGTGTGTGTGTGTGTTTGCCTGAAAGTCTGTCGGATATGTAGGAGTGTGTACTAATGGTTTACAGTCCTGCTCTAATAAGTACCAAAGATCTCGCCGGCTGATATGTGTGTGTGTGTGTGTGTGTGTGTGTGTGTGTGTCTCCATCAGTGGAAACATTTCAGCCTCTTTACCGCAGGAACGCTTCCTGTGTAACCATGACAACCTCTTCAAAAGGGGACGTTAGAGAGAGCACGATAAAAAGGAACGAGAGCGACGGCGAGAGAAAAGTTAGTCCGATTGATCGAGAGCCATTTCACGCTGCTCAGAACGACGGTCTGGGATTTGTCAGAATTAATCTCCCTTCATCTTTTCTCTCTCTTCGTACCTGTCACTTGATTTTTAAATGCAGGAGTGCTGCATTAAAGTTAGGAAAGTGTTTTAGAAACATTTTCAGGGAGAAAAATAAAATAAAAAAGAGAGAATAAACGAGTGAAATCCTCAAAAGCAAAGATCAGCTCTCATCATGTCCACATACTGTACGTTAAGAGAGATTAATTTGAATATAATCACCTTTACCTTCATATATTTTCACTGCATTATGCTTTGAAACTGCAGCGGTATGAAATTAAAGCCTATCAGAGCAGTTCAGATGGGAAGAAAAGAGCAGATCTCAGGCCCGGCTGCTCCTGAGAGCAATCACAGCCTATGAGTGATTCCTCCGTCAAAAGGACGGAGCAGCTTTAAAAGGCGCCGTGGAGCTCGATGACGTGTGAAGGTGTGCTGTTTAACCTCAGTCAGAGTCCAGTCCACCAGGCCTCCCTCACAATGGAAATGTCACCTGTTTAAACCAGGTTGAACAGAAACAGCTGCCTGCAATCGGAGTGGAAAATATCCAGCCAGAGAATAATGACCGTTTTGGGCTAAAGTAGATCAAATCTAGTGAGAACAGGTGGTTTTAACTTTGCTGCAGACCCAATAACAGCACGTCCAGGGATTCATCCAGCGCTCATGTGAAGGATCGAGTCAACAACTACGGTTAAAAAGATCCAAGCAGGTCATTATGACACAAAAGTGAAGCAAAGGCTCAGCAAAGATCGTCACAAGATCAATGTTCCACTGGTTCGAAAGGTCCGAATGTTTGCAGCTGCACACACATCATCAACAGTTTATCATCAGAGAAACTAATCAGCAACGATTCTGATAATCAATGAATCAAGAAAAATGTCAAACATTTCATTCTTTCAGCTTCTCTATTTGCAGATTGTCTCTGTCTGATACGACTGTAAATTAAATATCTTGTGGTTTCTGACTCTTCTGGACAAAACAAGCCACACTTGTGTGAAGAACAATTACCGTATTTCACCAATTAATAGCCCGGGCGTTTAAAAGAAGCAGGCGGCTCTTCGCTGCAGGCCTTTATTTATTTCTACACAGACCTGCACCAGGCCATTATTGTGATGACAGCTGTATTTCACAACTCCAAGCTTAAACGTCAGCGTCATACTTTTTTATTTTTCTTCCTTCTTACGTTATCATTTATGTCCATTTGCTGTCCGTTCTCCTCCATGTTGACCTGTCCTCCGTTAAACTCGCGCGCTGCGAGTCGTTCTCTCTGACACTTCCATTTTTTGTCAAAATAAGAGTCAGTCGGTCATCTAAGATTACGGTACACCCTTTTCTAACGTTAGCTGCTTCTCTTATTTTGACAGAAAACGGAAGTGCCAACTGTTTACTTCTGCAAAAATAATGCAAATAATCGCCCCGGCGGTTATTCGGGTGGGCGTTTAATACGCAAAAAGGGTGCCGACCCCAGGCGTTTAAAAGAACCAGGCGGCTGTTTGCGGCCCGGCGATTAATTGGTGAAATACGGTTTGTTCTTGTACGACGTGTGTTGCTGGAGTTTTGACCTTTATCACTTTTCCCTGCACCTCGGCTGTCGCTTAGTTGTGCCATCAACTCCACACTCGGGAAAGTAGACAGTTTTTTTAAATGATGCTGCATTTAAAAATGTCCCCACACCTTTCACTTCCACCTCCCTACATAAAAGAAACAGAATGTCTCACATTGGCACTAAACGTTGAGGTACTGAAGGAATCCAGTTAATCCGTATCCATCCACTGTGGATCTGATTTACTGAGCTTCTTCCTGTAGCCGCCTCACAGAAAACATTTGTTTTGCCAGTAGAAACATCTTATTTTATTTAACACCTAACACAACACCATTTCTTCTGCAATTGTCGTCCAGTATCTACAGATTCTGTGATGACCTCTTTATACAGTGGTCAGTATTGTTGGTTAAACAGCTGGACTGTGACCTGCTGTCACACTGAGCGCAGCAGGAAGTCGGATCGCAGCTGTAATCATTAGCGACAGAGCTCTTCATTAAAACAACGTCAGTGTGGAGAAGAGACGCAGCTGCTGTTCTGCGGTAATCCTGACAAAGTAGCTGCGTTCCTGTTTGCTGTAGTATTAAAGCTACTCGCTGGTGCCATGGCAACCGTCGGTGACGCCAAATCAACCTTAAGGATTTTCAACTTTTGCACAGCGAATACAGCTCTGATACAGAACACTGATCACATTAATGTGCAGCACACTCAACTGGATGTTTTACTAAACGAATAAACGTACATTCACTCGTAGGAACAGTTTTGTCTTCAAAAACAGACAACTCAGAGCAGATCCAGAGCTGCAGGACAGCATCAGTGTCCCGACTTCAGCTGGGACGGGCCCTGACAAAGATGACAGACCACAGGGTTCAATTCTGATCGGTGGTAATTATCGAATTATCTTTCAGCTGAAAGGTTTTGTAATCGACCTGGAGCCACACAAAGATCTGTGAGTGAACACTGATCGATAGGTTGGGGACCCCTGCTGTAGAGGCAGCGCTGCAGACGGACTGAAAATTACAGGACGAAGGAGAATAAAGGAGGTTTTTTCTGTTTGCTGCAGGATTTTTTGGACATACGGCTGACTTTGTGCAAGAACTGTCCTCTTCGGTCAGTCTCAAGTCTTCAAGTAGCAACGTTTGTGATCATATGTCAGGAGCACTGAGGGAAAAGGCTGACTTTCCAGATTCAGACCGTGTTCAGGGGAGCATAAACATAAACCAGTCACCACGATCCAAAACTGACAGAGTACTGCCTCATCAATCCTCTTTCTACTGATCATCAGGAGGCTGGTTCAGAAGATTGTCAATACGGTATTTAAATCATATAGCCGGATGCCGAGGTATTTATATTCAGTAAGTCTCACAATGTTTGATCCATTCTCGGTGGCTATATACACACCGACACAATCAATACCTCCGACTCTGGTGAACAGCATGAAGTTTGTTTAGCATTTAGTACAAGTTTAAGATTCAATAGAGCGTCTTGTAAAGGAAAGGTGCTGCGGCTCAGCGGCTTAATGTACAGACTGACTCACTGCTGACTGACTGATTCAACAGGCAACATAAAACAAGACTAAACTACCGGCACTGGATAGGATTCAATAGCTGCCCAGTCATTGTGAGAACCTCGCTGTCACATTTCCAATTAAAATAAAATGAATCCACTGTGTCTTGACATCCTCAGGTGGAAGTAGATGAACGCCTGTGTGTTAAATCTTGCAGACAACAACACAGCGTACGTTTCAGAAAAGAAACAGACAACAAGGCTGCCAGACAGGAGACGTGCGGACATTTGCATCTGTTTTTGTGTAGTATTTTCAAGTATTTTAAGCTGGATCGAGATGTTTCCCTAACCCTAACCAAGTGGTTTTTGTATGTAAACTTAACCAGAGCATAAGCACAGCATTCTGATGAGACAGAATTAGAAAGATCCGACCTAAACGGACAGAAAGTTGCAACATAAATCTGTTGTTTTGCAAAAATGTACTTCGCTGACATTTATTCCTGCGGCTGGGTCGGAGTGTAGGTGATGGCGCTGCTGTAAATCTGACTCTGAGGCCTTTTATTTAAATTAAAGCTTTGTGCACAAACGTGTATAACAACAGCGCCTGTCGCCTCACACAGGTGAATAATCACCATCTGCTCCTGTTACCTGCTTCAGGATATTTACATCCAAACAGCAAGAAGGTCTGTGTCGTATTGTGGTCATGTCTGTCCAATACGTCTCGTCTTTGAAACGGCCTGTTGGTGTTTTAAACTGCTCGCTGGTATAATGTGTGTTACTATAACAGACTCTCCCACTCCATCTCCCTTTACCGCTGCCCTCTCTGTCTGCGTTAGCGTGATGCAGTGGATACGGCCGATTCAGCTTCCATTTTTAAATTTCCCCCATTTTCCCTCATTTATAACGAGGCTAACCCATTAGAGAGTTAGATAAATAGATGGATGAATGAATAAATAAGAGCCCTCCGCAGCAGATACTCAATGGGCTTCTCGTCAGCGCCCCGCCCGCTCCCCCCGCCTCCTCTCTTATTGACTACGGTGATTCATAGTTCATCACTTTCCCCCTGACGGAGGCGCGGCGGCGGTTCTGAGGCCCGTCCGCTGGAAAGGAACGCACCGGCAGAGCTGTCTCTGCTCTTACACTGTGAAGAATAATGTTCGTCTCACATGCTGCTGAACACACACACACACACACAACACAGCGTATGAAAGAGAAAGAGAGGCCTTTGGCTGAATCACACAACAGAAATGAAAGGCTTGGAACCACGAGCACCGCGGGGGGGAGGGGGCGGCCTGACGGAGATGTAAAGGCTATCGTGACTCCTGTGTGACTCATAGAATCTGCAGCGAAGGAGCACAAATCTGCAGTGTGTTTTAACTTGTCTACACGCGGCTCTTTAATATTCATAAATCATTACAAGCTCCATCAGGAGACATTTTATGTTGCTGTTAAGAGGGCTGTCGGTCCGTCCGAGCCTCAAGTGCGGCGTTTTGAATAGCAAATCAATGGGGGAAGATCTGAGGAGACATTTGTTGGAGGACCACGGGGATGGAGGAGCTCAGTCCGGTTGAAGTTACTAACCAGGCGTGCATGCCAAAGAAGTTGTTCTGACTGCGTATTTTCTGGCCGTGGAGCGTGAGAGTGTTTATAGATGAGATATTAGCAGCTCGTACACATGAAATGCACGGAAATATTTTAGCTAAACAGTCTTTGAGAATGTTTTAATTTGATTGAACCTGATGACAATAACGTAACGTAATGTATTCAGTGTTTTGCTGCTGTTTCTTTCACCATAAATGTGTTTGAGGAAGTCATGTGACCTACGAAAGATGGTGAAACAGTTGTTCTGAAACAAAGGAGGGAAGTAAAAATGTCTTTTGGAGACAGGAAACATCAGAATTTAAGCTTTTTATTACTTCAATATAAATTAGGGTGTCGTTTGCATATTATATGATATTCTTTGTTTTTCTTTTTACTACTTTTTTTTAAAAAGCATCAAATGAATGAGCACTGATTCAAACACATGATGGTATAATGGTGCAAATGATGTCCAGCAGGGGTCATCACTACACTCTTAGAAATAAGGGTTCCAAGTGGATTCTTCTACAAGGGCTGAGGTTCTACCTGGAACCATTTGCTTCTGAAAAACCCTTTCCCGATGAAACAGTTTTTCAAGGGTTCTTGGTAACACTAACGGTTCCAGTAAGAATCGTTTTTGATCCAGAGAACCCTTTAAAAACCCTTTCTTGAATAAAGCGTTTCTAAAGGGTTCTTGGTAACACTAACGGTTCCAGTAAGAACCATTTTTATCCAGAGAACCCTTTAAAAACCCTTTCCTGAATAAAGGGTTTTAAAAGGGTTCTTGGTAACACTAACGGTTCCAGTAAGAACCATTTTGATCCAGAGAACCCTTTAAAAACCCTTTCCTGAATAAAGGGGTTCTAAAAGGGTTCTTGGTAACACTAACGGTTCCAGTAAGAACCATTTTTATCCAGAGAACCCTTTTTTGGAGAAAGAGTTCTTCAGGGATTGTTGAAAGCATGGGTATAAGATCCTGTGTGGGTTCTTTGTAGAACCTCTCATGGGGGGTTCTGGGTGGAACCTTACACACACAGTTCTAGGTATAACCCTTTATGTTGGGTTCTAGGTAGAACCCTCCACCTCTATAAAGGGTTCTACCTGGAGCCAAAAAGGGTTCTCCTATGAGGACAAGCCAAAGAACCTTATATGGTTCTACTTAGAACTTTTATTTCTAAGAGTATACATTTGTGGCCAGGAGAAGACCACCCAAGTGCCATTATTCTGTGTGGTATGTGGGCCAGATGAATGAATCTGGTGTGGGCCAGAACCGGGTCGCAACAGTTTCAGGGTAAACTGATTCCATAAAGTGGGTCAACTAGACTTACTGACTTTTTGCACTGATCAACAATTTCTTTCAGGACAGACTTTGCCTCTTCCACTGGCGAGAAACGTTGGCTGCGAGCATTTTTGCTGATTTCATGGGAAGCCTTGGTGGGTCAGATCTGGTCCATTAACGATCACTGATGGACAGTGTGTGTCCACAGTGGTCGATAAAAAAGGTTGGAGAGCCCTGACCTTCAGTCGGTTATTCTCCTGAGTCATCAAAGGCCAAAACAACAGTAACTGTTAGAAAAGGTTACTCAGAAAAAAGAATCTTTCCTAGAAGAACTGCCAAGAAAGTCCAAGCAAAATTCCCTTTCAAGACGGATGAAGTACGTATTTCATGAAAAACAGGCTTTCTCAGAGATGTTGAGAAACTTCTCCGTCGTCAGTCTCTCATCCAAGAGGCTTCTTCAGTTCTGACTAACTGGAGAACCTTGTGATTGTGATTTTTAGGAAGTTATTTATAGTTTATAGTTTTTTAGCGCTCAACACAGCCCGTCCTAACTGCATCTCTTCCTCCAAATAACACATTCAGATCCCCTCAGGCTGTAAACACTGAAGCAGTGGAGGTCTCTGTCCAGTCAGAAACATAAACCAACATCCTCATCTGTTCAGTCTCGCTCTTTTCTGAAGGCGGTAATGGTCAACACGGCTGCAGAACCAGAAGGAGGGAGTCCATCTGAGAAAACTAAAAACTGCGTTTTGTTGTTTTCAGTTTTCAAATGGAGGCACTCTGGTTTTCTACTGGAAGCTAAGTTAGTATTCTCACTATCGGGGCATGTAATGGTGCGGACAACATATTCAAGGACGTCCTGCTGACTACAGAGGTATTGATTGGAATCATTTTTTAGTCGTCATCATCAACAGCCTTCAGTCTCCATCACAGGGTTGAAGAGCTCTTTTCATCATCATATCGATGAAAAGAACACACATGCTTTCAAGGCTAACCATTCATCTTTACAATAACCTTCAAGGATTCCCAGACCTGTGTGAGCCTGCAAACTGCGGATATGTTAAGATTTGTGGAGCTGACTTATTGTAAGGAGGCGGAAGGGATGGTCGGGAAGAAGACTGTTCAGCCCGTAACCACTGGTCAGGTTTTGCATTTCAGTATTTATAGGTGTGAAACCACTTGATGTTTCGGGACGTCTCCAGCCGTGTTCGTGGCAGCAAGTATTTTTGGGGAAACATCCAGACATCTCTAGCTCATGGCAACACGACCGTGTCTTTTAAGGCCCCCACACACCAGGTCCGACGTCGGACATCTGAAGTGTTAGGAGAGAGTCGGACGAGTTAGGGAGCTATTCTGTTCGGTGTGTTCAGCGTTGTTGGAGCCGCGTGGAAGCGCAAGGACGGCGTCTGATCCGACTGAACATGTTCAGGCGGACGTCTGAGTTCAGACGCCGTCGGATACTCTGATTGGTTGTTAGCGAGCTGTTCAGCGACCATTCTGATTGGCGGTGTGCCAGCGAATCAGCGCGGCGTGTGGGAGGGGCGGCGGAAGTGACGATGGTAAACAAACCACATAAACAGAGACGGCACAGAGTTACAAACAACACTTCACCGTTCGTTATTTTGGGGATAAACCAGCGTATGTTTGGAAGCCATGGCTGTGTGGACCGAGGACTTTGAGGAGCAGCTGGCTGCCCTGGTGGAAGAGAGACCACCGTAATACGACATCACGCAAGTAATGCCGAGCTAACACTGTGTGTGCTTTGTTCTGATAAGCTACGGTCCGCACTCCATTCTGTCATTTCCTGTTTTCATGTTTTGGGTGACTGGCACGAGACTAGCGCCACCCGATGTTTAGGAGACTTATTGCATCTCGCGCAGGCGCAGAACGTATACGCTGCTGTGTAGCCAGGGCGGTGTGTTTCAATGAGACTTTTCTACCGAACAGATCCGACGGAGTGGTCGGAGAAGGAAGTCGGATAAGGAAGACGTCGGACCCGGTGTGTGGGGGCCTTTAAGCCTTAGCATGATCTTTCTGTAGCTCTAACCGAGTTGCTGTAAATGTAAAACTGATTTGCTCATTGCCAACATTTTATCATGGTGGTTTGGTTGTGTGTAAAGTTTGACTTTGCTCAGAGAATATGTTTCTTCTGCACGTATGATGCATGTTTCTTGTAAGCCCCTGAGAGTCGGGTACTGATGATGCGTGACGCTGGAATGAAATCAGTATGATCAAAGATGTGCAGTTCTCTGCTGCAGCCCTCACAGTCTTATGAAAGAGGAGGAGGAGGAGGAGGCGCAGAGAGGAAGCTGTGCTGGAGAAATTAAAGGGAGAGAATAGAGAGGAATGATGAAAAATAAAAGCGGAGATGTTGAATGAAAGGAATATGCCCTTGGTCTCTGGTCCGTAGCAGAATAATTATTTCATGCTCTGGACTCAAGAAGAGATGGAGGATAAAAAAAAAAAAAAAATGCTGCTGACAAATAAGAAATTATTCATCCGGCCGGGGCTTTGATTCCTCTGTGGAGCAAAAAAATGGAAAGAATTTGGCTTTTTCAAACAGGATGAAAAAGGTGCCGCCTATCAATGGAAGCTCTCCGTTCAGCGTGCTGCTCTCTTGTTTTTTTTCTGATTTCGACCTCAGATTCTCTTCTCTGCTGCTCACGCTCTCCTCCTCTCTCCGTCTCTGCAACCCTCAGTTCTGAAATTTCCCTAGAAGTCAATCCACCTCTTTCATCTCCCCTCCTCGTCGAATCCCTTGATTTCTCTCTCGCCTCTCTGCCCTCCTCCCTCTATCCGAGTCCATCAATCTCCCTCTTTGGCCTGCGTCTTTTCGTTTCCGTCTCTCTGCCTCGTCCCGGCGGGGTTGTCATGGTGACGTGGGCAGCTTGGCATTACATGTGTTTTCATTAACGGCCGAACGTGGCCCGGACCTGCAGGATGTTACAGCGCAGCTCCGTCCTGACAGAAGAGATGTAGTGAAGAGAGAGGGAAGTGAGAATAAAGCGAGCAACAGAGGAGGAGAGGTGGACGCAGGTGAGAAAAAGAGATAGGACACCTTTGCGAGGTGAACAGGTGAACAGGTGATCGTGTGTGTGTGTGTGTGTGTGTGTTAAATATTCCCCTGACAGAGTTCAAGTGTGTCTCCAGCTGTGACAGCTAACAGGCGGGTGATCTGCAGAGCCTCGACAGGACTCACTACAGTATTCTGCTGATATCAGCGGAGGAGCTGCAACAAAATGTCATTTTATTTTATGATAGGATCTTTTCTCAAACGGACTCACAAAGAGAGAGAGGGAGGAAGAAATGTTAAAGCATGCTGTAATCAGTATTTCTTTATCAATCATCAAACTGCTACAGTTACTTCCAGATTTTGTGGTTCCTCTCAGCTCAACAGAGAGTTTCAGCATCTTTCAGTGTGTCGGTTTGGTTCATTCTCATCTCTATCAGCTGGACCATTTAGCAGCTACAGATCCACTTAGTTCCTTACAACTCCAAATAAATGATTGTGCTGTATCTCCATGTTCATCAACAAATCGACCTAAAAGTTCACCATATTGGTGAATAACAGTGCTGAGACCGATTCTTCCTCCCAGCTGGCACTAGATGTAAATTAGACCTCATAGAGACGTCTAATTGTGACGCCTCCGACGTTGAATAGACGTTAGTATTTAGTTGAAAATGAAAATCGGGTTAACGTCTGAACTTAACGTTGGTCCGACGTTGGATATCAGTTATGTAGGCTATCTTAAGTCAAATCAACGTTGTTGATAGATGTTGGCCAGACAAAAAGGTCATTATTCAACGTCAAAGTTGTGTGAGTACAAGACGTCTGACACACGTTGGGTTTTGGTTGCCAGACACCACAACATGAAAACAACAAAATATTAACGTCATTTGACGTCAATATTTCTATGTCAAAAGATGGTGAAAGTAGATGTCAATGGACGTTGGGTTTTGGTCACCTGATGTCATGACTTGAATCCAACCAAAGACCAACGTCTATTGACGTCCAGTGCCAGCTGGGCTTGTTCAGGGTTCGTTTCATTCACTGGCCACAAGCAGACTGATTCACAAGTCTTTCACTTCTCTTCTTGAGCCCCCGGGAGCAAATTGGGGTTCAGTATCTTGCCCAAGGACACTTCGACATGACAAGCCACAACCACCCCAAAACGACTTCTTTACATGGTCAAGTTAACACACAGTTTAATCTTCTCAGACGCTGTCCTCTCGTGGATCAACGGGTCTGTTAGACAGTTCAACATGAGGCTGGCTTCTATAAATACATTGATTAATTCAATTTAAATGCTTTAGTCATATAAAAACAAGCCAAATAGCCATCACAAACATATGATTTGCAACACCTTTACTCAGAGTGAGGTAGCCTCTGAGCATTTACAGCTCACTCTCCAAATAACTTTCTGTCAAAGTCCGTCTCGTTCAGTCTTCAGCTCTGTGCAGAACAAACCTTCAGACTCAGAGAGACTCTCTCAAATGGAAGTTAATATGGATCTTCTGCACAACTACGCATAAAAGTTTCGGTTTTCAGATTGACGTTTGCTTGTTTCAGGGTTACTGACAAAGACTCTATCAGCTGGACCATTTTCAGCCACAGATCGCACCGTACGCCACCTCTACAGTGGAGCATCTAGCAGCTACAGATCCACTTAGTTCTTTACAACTCCAAATAAATGATTGTGCTGTATCTCCATGTTCATCAACAAATCGACCTAAAAGTTCACCATATTGGTGAATAACAGTGCTGAGACTGATTCTTCCTGGTTCAGGGTTCGTTTCATTCACTGGCCACAAGCAGACCGACTCATGAGTCTTTCACTTCTCTTCTTGAGCCGCCGGGAGCAAATTGGGGTTCAGTATCTTGCCCAAGGACACTTCGACATGAAGACTGCACGGGTCGGGATTTGAACCACCGACCCTCTGAGCCACAACAACATGACTTCTTTACAGGGTCAAGTTAACACACAGTTTCATTTTCTCAGACGCTGTCCTCTTGTGGATCAGTGGGTCTGTTGACAGTTCATGAGGCTGGGTTCTATAAATACATTGATTAATTCAATTTAAATGCTTTAGTTATATAAAAACAAGCCAAATAGCCGTCACAAACATATGATTTGCAAAACCTTTATTCAGAGTGAGGAACCCTTTGAGCGTTTACGTCTCATTCTCCAAATAACTTGCTGTCAAAGTCTCGGTGCAGAACAAACCTTCAGACTCAGAGACTCTCTGAAATGGAAGTTAATATGGATCTTCTGCACAACTATGCATAAAAGTTTCAGATTTCAGATTGATGTTTGCTTGTTTCATGGTTACTGACAAAGAATGTCCATTCTCAAATCGAACATTACGAGTTAAAAAGCCGCTAAAGACGTTGAAAAGTAATTTAATGGCAGAGGAGACACATTCGGGTGATTTCTACTTAAGCAGCTCAGGATTTATTGTACTTCCATCTTTCTTTACAATCCTCTGGCTTCCAGCTTTGCACCGGCAAATACCACCGTACCACATATTGGTATGCAACCGGAGGCCGAAATATGATAAATGTCAAAAAGTTTCACTATGTAACCTTTAATCAAATGTCAAATACAGGGCCGGCTAATAACTCGACATTTTTAAATAAATCCAATTACCGGGAAAAATAAAAACTAAATGAATTAATGGCTGTTAAAATGTCTGTCACTCAGTACAAATTTTTATAATTACCCCATCAAGGGTTTGAAATACAGCGAGGAGAGGATGGAGGGAACGAGTCATACAGGAAGTCTGCGAGGGAGGAGAGGAAGGAGCGAGGGAGGGTGGAGCGAGGAAAGTAAAGACGAGAAGTAAATATGGGGGATGATTGACGAGAGAAAGGGAGGAGGAAGGATGTGAGCGGAGGAAGACAGGAAAAGGAGAGAGAGAATCCGAGGGGGGAAGCAGCAAAATGAGGAGTGAGACAGACGGAGGAAACGAGAAGTGATGGAGAGGCGGGAGGAGGAGGAGGGGGGAGACAATTAAAGATGGAGGCGAGGAGGGGGGAGGAAAGAACAGGCGGAGGGGGAGAGCGAGCGACTCCGACATCAAAAAGCATCGGGAGGAATTTAATGTTCCTTTTACAGCTCCATTTGCATGTTTATAAGCAGGAGTGGCAGCTCTTGTATTAGACACACATGCACGCAAACACACACACACACACACACACACACACTCATATTAGCACTTCACTCCCATCATCACACTGATGTGACTGCCTTCATTAGCACTGATAGGACAGGTCGCAGCGAGGATGCAGGGGGGAGTGTGTGCAAGTGTTAGAGTGTGTGAGAGTGTGTGTGTGTGTGTGTGTGTGTGTGTGTGTGTGTGTGTGTGTGTGTGTGTCAGAGTTGACAGCTTTCACCGCCGGTTGGCAGCGGAAGTCACAGAGCTCGAGAAGATCCGCTCGCCGTCGCTGACAAACCCGGTGATTTAGCATGCAGCAAATGCAGCGAGTCGACTGCACATCGGGAGACACCTGCCGTCTGCGAGCGCCGCGGCCCCTCGCTGATTAAATAACCTCGCAGGTAATGTGGGTGCTTGCGACGCCGCGTGGGGAAAGGCGTCTTCTTGCTCTTCCTCCTCCACAGGGGAGGTCAAATTAGGCTGCGTGCGGCTCGAGGTTGTGGGAAATGTTGTGAAGCGAGCGTGACGGAAGGAGGCAAACTGTGGAAACGATGGCGTGAAACGAGACGAGGCGGTGTGACAGCGGAGCGGAAAGAAGGGAGGTTTTTTAAAGAATAATTTGCCTGATGCTTTAATGGAAGTTTAGACGAGTTGACTCGCCTAAAAGTAAGAAAACGGTCAGGAAACAGCACAACTTAAAGGGTAAGTTTACGTTTTGCCTCAACCCCCATGTGGATGAAAACTCTGTGGGTGAAGGCGGTCTCCACCAGAGGACGGTGCTTTGCTGCAAGTTGAGCCTGTGTCAGCTTTTTTCTGTGTCAACACATCAGTCCTATTTAATTAGAAAAGAGGGCGTCGTGTGTTCGAATCATTGACTGTATATAAAGATGGATGAAATGGCTCCTCTTCTCCCCACCGCACAAAAACTGAGCCTAATAAACTTGCTGCCATATTGCAGTGATGGCGTCTTTTGAAGCCAGAGTCGAGTTCCAGCCCGACTCAATCGGGCTCAGCTGTCAGTGTTGGGGTCACATTTTCTTTTAGGGACATCGAATAACCAATTAAAACCAAACTTATCAGACAAATTAACACTCTGAACACACATCAATGTGAAAAGAATGACCTCAAATTACAGAAACCATCAGGAATCGAAGATGCTTTGGCTTCATTTTTTGGGGAGCTGTTCCTCCATCTTTACATCCCTTTGCTGTTTTCAGTCGTTCCCACTGAGGTCCAATGAAAAAGCACCACGCGTGTTTTATGTGGCCGTTCCCAGCGCTTCAGAAAGGCGCTGAAGATGTCACCGTCGCTCTCTTTAAGGCGATCAATCACATATTAGATTGGCTGCCTGGTTTGTCATCCGTCACCCTGGTAACCAAGAAAATGTAATCGCAGCGTGTTCCGTCCTGAGCTTCATAAGACAGGAACTGAGACAGAGACAGAAAAGCTGAACTGAAGGGAGCAGATTGTGTGTGCAGTGAATGTTGCTGGTGAGTGTTATAGGCGTTGTTCCCAGCTGGCACTAGAAGTCAATTAGACGTCATAGAGACGTCTAATTGAGACGCCTCCGACGTTGAATAGACATTAGTATTTAGTTGAAAGTGAAAATCGGGTTAACGTCTGAACTTAACGTTGGTCCGACGTTGGATATCAGTTATGTCGGCTATCTTAAGTCAAATCAACGTTGTTGATAGATGTTGTCCAGACATTAGAATTTTGTCATCAAAAAGGTCATTATTCAACGTCAAAGTTGTGTGAGTACAAGACGTCTGACACACGTTGGGTTTTGGTTGCCAGACACCACAACATAAAAACAACAAAATATTAACGTCATTTGACGTCAATATTCCTCTGTCAAAAGATGTTGAAAGTAGATGTCAATGGACGTTGGGTTTTGGTCACCTGACGTCATGACTTGAATCCAACCAAAGACCAACGTCTATTGACGTCCGGTGCCAGCTGGGATTGTATAGTGATAGTAGAGATTATAGAGAACCAATGTAAACATGTTTCATTATTCTATATCAACTGCATTGTGCAATCAACATTAACACATGCTTAAATTTAAAAAAGCAAAGTAGACCTGACAGCAATTAATTAATTAGTGACAAAAGTAAATCATTAGAAGTTAAACATTCTTAAAAGAGGTTCCCGCCCCCTTACATCACTTCAAATATATATTTTTTTAATTCCCATGAAAATCAACAAATATAACTCAAATACTTGGCTACACCCTAAAACTCAAGTCCAAATTACACAGTTGTTCCAACCCAGCTGGCACCGGACGTCAATAGACGTTGGTCTTTGGTTGGATTCAAGCTTTTTTTGTCTCAACTCATAAATGCACTGCCAGCGCTTTTCTGATAGGAATGAAACTTTATGTGGAAAAAAATAATTGTGAATCAATAAAGTTTGGAGTTTCTCTTGTCACACATTACCTTTCTTTTCCTGCAGAAAAAGTAAAGGAGAAACCTCCCTAACAGCAGATGCTGAGAGTGAACTTAATGCTCATGCACTGAATAGATTGGAGGCTGAGTCACTGTTGTTTCACTGCAAAATGGCAAACCATTACTTTTAACGAACGATTTTTACCCGCCGTTTGTGGGAGTGTCTAACCCTGAAACTACAGGATCACACACACACACACCCTCTGAACACACTCCATGATCGTAGTCCCTGTTTGGTATTCCCTTGTTGGCATGGTGATGTGCTTCCTGTCACCTCGGGAGCAGAGCAGCACACTGCAGAGGGAGCCTGATCAATTGATTAAGCTTCCAGCGTAGTCTATGTTCGTGATGCATCTGTGTCTTACGGTCTTTGATGTATCGGAGTCTATCCTCGTATTGACGTATTAATGCATTCACATGCCTCCGTTTGTCTCCGAGTGTGTGAACCTGCAGAAATCTCTGACTCCTCCTGTCTCTTTCAATACCTGCCCTCGTTCCCTCGGTCCCACCTTCCCCACTCTCTCTTTTTCTTTTTCTTCCTGCCTGCCACCGTGCAGTTTACGCGTCCGAATCCAATTATCCAATTTACATGCAAAACGACGCATCGGATGCCTTTGTGACCGCGGTCCCCGGAGGAGCCGAGATGGGAGACAAAGATGGGCAGGA
The DNA here is from genome assembly GCA_039737535.1 of Lagodon rhomboides. Lineage (NCBI taxonomy): Eukaryota > Metazoa > Chordata > Actinopteri > Spariformes > Sparidae > Lagodon > Lagodon rhomboides. Next base: position 3,525,537 of record CM077799.1, read on the forward strand.
GAGCGGAGCAGAGAGGTAGATGGATGGATGGAAGGAAGGAGTGCGAGATGGAGTGAAAGGGGAGGATGGGTGGGGGGGTTGATTTAATAAGTGAGGAGGGGGGGAATGACAAATGAAAGAGATGAAGAGTAGAGGAGAGAGCGGGATGGGAGGGGGGAGATTTGTGTATGAATGGAAGCGACGGAGGGAGGGAGAGCGCGAGAGAGGAATTGATGGAGAATGACAGATTGAAAAGACAAATAACCAGCTAACCGACCGAGCTAATGGGTGATGGAATGAAGGTATCAATCAAACAGTAACCAGATGAATCAATCAATCAGCGGGAGATTCTGAATACATGCGAGCGGGCTTTTCACTGAGGTTAGTTATAGAGATCGTGGATCACAGTGTGACAGTAAGACGATTAGACGAACTCGCAAACACCACCAACATCTGGATTTCATCATTTATTCCTGAAGTAATCTCAGATAGTACGATCGGCTCCAGTGGCGATCGGCTGCGACGTCAGGGTGGACACGCTAATTTCCGCCCTTTCCCGACGCGATGCTACGACGCTTGTTGCAGCTCTGAATGCTGGCATGTGGATATTTTCTCCATTCAAGCCGATGACAGCTTTGAAAAAGGGCGACTGAAGTGAAGGACATTGAAAGGCGACCACGGTGACCTTGCTGCTTTTCTAATGTTTCCTGACGTTCATGACGTGAATGTGACACACCGGAATGAAAAAACAACACAAGGACAAACTCACAGTGTGAAAGGAGTCCACTGCCAGCTGTCCGCCTGCATATATCCGTTCATTTTGGGTGTACGATTGTATTATTCAAAAGAGAAAATGAAGGCACGGGGGACATCTGAGTTCACAGACTCACTTTCTGGTTCAACATCGATCTCATCGATCTGAGTCTCATCGATCAGACTCAACACTGGACTGTCTTTCTCCCGAATCTCTCAGCACACCTTCAAAGGATGTATTCAGATTTTTGCAGAAGCGTGACTTAGTACAACAGTCACACGTCTATATGTACATTAAAATTTCCAGGGAATCTAAAAAGTGAATTCCACTTCAGGAGAGTGTAACTTTGGAAGAGAAGCCCACTTGCCGAGTCCGGCCTTGGATTAGCCTCGGCTGGACTTTGAAATACATTTATGCACGGAACAAGGATTTTGTTTCCCCATGTCTTACACTGGAGCCGTGCCGGAAACCCCTCACCTCACAGCCAGTGTGGAGAGGGAGAGTGATTAAGAAGAAAAAGGGAATGGGATTAGATTTATTGAACTGTGGGGAAAAGCCTCGGAGTCTCTGGAGAAAGAGAGAGCAGGAGAGGCAAGTCAGCAAAGTTAAGCGAAAAAAATGGATGTGCTTTTATGTGGAAATGTGTAACTAGCAGGCATCTCTGCTTATTATTCATGTTGATCCGACTCGGTTTCTGTATCAGGGCCATACATTTAAAGCAGTTCACTCAAACAAAAACAAACCCTTGAAAGTTCAGAAAAAGGGCCCTGAAACCAAAATGATGGAGAAAGAATAACACTTTAATGTTGCTGGACGTAGGAGGACGGGTTGCTACATGTATTCTGGAAGCTCGTCATATAATTGGTCAGAGCGGATGGGTTGTGGGGTGGGGGGGGGGTGAACATTAGAGCGTCCATTACCCTGGGCAGAACCATTAACAAAGCCTTGGCGTAATTAGGCAGTAAAGCCAGCCCTCCTTTTTAAAACCCCCAAAGCACACATTACCAAACTCATTGTAAGCCTGCCCTCCCATTGGTTCTCACCAATCTCAATAAATCGTCCTGATTGTTGAGGACACGAGTCATGGAACTTTTACTCGACTCCCGGGGACGCGCTTCATGTATGTTTGCGGCGTGAGGCACGACTCGACAGCGAGAGGACGATAGAGGGACAAAGAAACGTCCGTCTGCTCCCGGTCCAACACATCAACTGTTAACATCAGATTTAGGTGTCAGCTCTTCAAGAACATTGTGTGCCAACACTCAACAGCTGTCCAGGTCAGAACCAGAGAAGGTAAGCCGCAGGACGGACGGAGAGAAGCCTCTGCAGAGCCTAGAAAACACGCCAAAGTCAGCTAAGGGCTGAAACACTGGAGACGTCGTTACTCTACTCTGGCCGGTACAGCAGAACCGTTTAAGCCTTCTGCGACTTCATATATTGATTTCAACAAGCTCCCAAACTGTACTTCATGTGCTCCTGCTGGACCTTTGTTCGCCATTAGTTGGTTTGTTTTCACTGAACGCATTTTGGAACGAGGCCAATCGTCCTCAGTAATGACTCAAGTAATGTTCAGATTGGGTTCTGCTTTATTATGTCAGTTTAAGGTATGTTTTTTCTACAGGTCTATTTTGGATTACGCCCCAGAATGTCGTACTCATACTGCCATACAACAGAAAGATGGTTTTAATAAGCCGAGAGGGCCGTTTTCTATCTGTTGTTCCTCACAATAAAAGATAATTCATTTGTCCGTTTTATTTGGAAATGAAACGAAATTCATGTGAATAGAAGAAGTAAAAAGCACGACTGAAAGGAAAGGAAACCGAGGTGATTACCTCATAAAGAAGAGAGAGAGAGAGAGAGAGAGAGAGAGAGAGAGAGAGAGAGAGGAAACACGACAGATGGGAAGGTGACAAGCAGACATGTTGATGAGCAACGAGGGAAGGTGTGAAAACACGAGGGAGAGAAAAAAAAAAAGAGAGACGTGAAGAAGTCCTGTGACCGGATGTAAAGTCCTGACTCTCCTTCATCAGTCGTCCAATCTCACAGTGTCATTTAGTTCTTTATAGAGTCGACTGATGCTAAAACATTACATAATGCTGAAGGCGATAATGAGCATTTCATCAACGGAAACTGGCAAAACCGGCATGGATAAGAATTTGGGCACAACAGAATGAAATAAACTTAGCGTGATTGCAATCACTGTTAATACTAATTACCAATTTGCTTTAATGCAATCTCAGGTCTCTGGCTCCCAGACTGATTCACTCTGCTCGGTAAGATGAGTCAGTGTTCTCAGTCTGAACCACCGGCAGTCCTGACATTTCACGACATAATTCTCACCTATATTCTTACATGTATATTTAATGTTTACACCAGAAGAATATGGCTGTCAGCTGTTAGCACTGCGGGTTCAAGTGTCGACATGAATATTTAACGTGGTTCCAACTGAAATGCATCGTTCAACACAGACAGCAGCGCTGTACACACCGAGTGACTGCAGTGATGAAAGCAAAAGCCGTCCTGCTGACACGATACGATACAACACGACACGATACGATACGATACAACATGACACAATACGATACAACACAATACGATACGACACAATACGATACGACACAATACGATACGATACAACACGATACGACATGATACGATGCGGCACGATACGATACGACACTATACAATACAACACAACACGATATGGCACTATACCGCACACCACAATACGATACGATACGATACAACATGACACAACCTGATACAATACAACATGACATGATATGATATGATATGACACAACACGATACGATACAACACAATACGATACAACACAATACGATACAACACGATACGATACAACACGATACGATACGATACAACACAATACGACATGATACGATGCGGCACAATACGATACGACACTATACAATACAACACAACACGATATGACACTATACCGCACAGCACAATACGATACGACACAACACGATACGATACAACATGACACAACCTGATACAATACAACATGACATGATATGATATGATATGACACAACACGATACGATACAACACAATACGATACAACACAATACGATACAACACGATACGATACAACACGATACGATACGATACAACACAATACGACATGATACGATGCGCACGATACGATGACACTATACAATACAACACAACACGATATGGCACTATACCGCACAGCACAATACGATACGACACAACACGATACGATACAACATGACACAACCTGATACAATACAACATGACATGATATCATATGACACAACACGATACGATACAACACAAAATATGATGCGACCTGATACGACACAACACGATATGACACTATACGGCACAGCACAATACGATACAACACAAAACGATACGATACAACACAATACAACACGATACGACACAACCTGATAGGACACAACACGATACGATACGACACGACATAACACGATACAACACGACACAACATGATACGACACAACACGATATGATACGACACGACACAACACAGTACGATACGATACGACACAACACAATACGACAGAATACAACGTGATACGATGCAATAGGATCATCAAAACACAACAGAAAAGGGGGATCTGGGAGATAAAAAATCCCAATGAAGGACAAAGTGTCGCTGTGTCTCAACTTTCAGAGAGCTCAGAGGGAGAAGTGAGGCGTTTCCGGTTGTCCTGGATGAATTTTGGCTGCGGGAAATGACCGTGGTGTGGTTATTAAAAAAAGTGAGACAGAGCGAGCGGGTGGTGCGACACTCCTCCACTCCAGATGAGCAGTCGATCCCCCAAGGGTTTGAGGTGACTGGCTGAGCTTCAGTCTGACTCTCCTCCTCCTCCTCCTCCTCCTCCTCCTCGGTCTCTTTCTGCCTTATCTTCTTCCTTCTGCTCCCTTTTCCTCCATCATCTCCCTCTTCCTCCCTCTCTCTCCTCACCTTCACCTTTCTTCTCCTCCTCTCCATCTCCTGTTTCTTATCCTCATTTCCTCTCCCCACCTCTTCCACTCTCCTCTGTTCTGTCTCGTTGGGTTTTTACATTAAGCTTTATCATCTGGGTAAAGAAATAAAATGCAATATTCTAATTAACTGTTAATAATAACATCGTCTTTTCTTCCCTGCCCTACATTCTGCATCGCCATTCTTCTACATTTGAGCTAATGCTTCAATCTGGAGAGAGCTACAATATGCAATTTTAAAATACAAATAAAACGGTCAGATACAAAAGACCAATCCCTTTTTCTAATTCCAGCTACTGGCTGTCCTGTCTTCGCTCTGTTTGATGTGTCTCCTGACTTTCTCTCTGCGTTTCCCTACTCATTCGGTTACAATGCACTCAGTGTCTCAGCTGTCTGAGGGCATTAAATCCTCCTTAAATCCGTCTCTCCTCCCTCCTCTGCATGTCTGAAGACCGAAGAGGCTGTAATCATTTAAATCAGGGCGTGACGGTGGCTTTCACCTGGACCCGCATGATCGGTGACTTTGGAATATTATCCTTGAGTGGGTTTGACCTGACACGCCTTATGGTTTGTTTCATAAAAGCATCTGGATGGATGGATGGATGGATGGATGGATGGATGGATGGATGGATGGATGGATGGATGGATGGATGGATGGATGGATGGATGGATGGATGGATGGATAGATAGATAGATAGATAGATAGATAGATAGATAGATAGATAGATAGATAGATAGATACTTTATTCATCCCGAAGGAAATTTTGGAAAGGACACGACACAATACGATACAACACGACACGATATGATACGATGCAGCACGATACGATACAACATAATACGATATGATACGATGCAGCACGATACGATACAACACAATATGATACAACACAATACTATATGAGACGACACGATACAACACAATACGATATGATACGACACGATACGATACAACACGATACGATACGACACGATACGATACAACACAATACGATACAACACGATATGATACAACACAATACAATATGACACGATACGAATACGACACAACACGATACGATACAACACGATACGATAAAACATAATACGATACAACACGATACGATACAACACAATACGATAAAACATAATACGATACAACACGATATGATACAACACAATACGATATGAGACGACACGAATACGAATACGATAAAACATAATACGATACAACACGATATGATACAACACAATACGAAACGACATGATACGACACGACACGACATGATACGATACGACACAACACTATACGATACAACACAATACGATACAACACAATACGAGACGACATGATATGATACAACACTATACTTTATTCATCCTGAAGGAAATTTTGGAAAGGAGCTGCAGGAAACTGTTTGGGAAAGGGCGGGCACTTTCAAAAACCACTTGGTGATTGGATGAACCATCTATCTATCGTCGTCCATCATCACGGGCTATCGTCAACCAATCAGATCGACAGTAGAGCCAGTTAGTAAATCAAAATCAAATGAGCAAAAACATATTTTCCATTGAGAAAAGCCTTCTGTTGCTCTTCCTTTAAATGCTCTCCAGTTGTGATAAAACGGAGGCTATAGGAGCTAACCTCTTGAGGTGCCGCCATTGATCGCTTCTCATGCTGCTTGTCACACCGCCTGGCACGAGGGTAGCTTCCTCTGCAGGAGGCTGCATCAAAACCGGGCAAAAGTCTAAGTTAAGCACTGGAAAAGCTGTGAAAAGTCAGAACTCGTCCCTCCTTATCGAGCACAAAGGCTCGGCACTCGCTCGCTCGCTCGTCAGGTTGACTTTGGAGACTTCAGAGGCAGGGATGGATGAAAGGTGGCTGACGTCTTCCCTGCTGTCCCGACTCACTAATGGTAACAAATGTAGGTGCATAATGGCCACGGGTTTGAAGAAAGTGCAGCCTTCCTCAAACCCGTAAAACGTCTCGAACCACTTTGGTGGCATAATCTTCTTTCGGTCTGTTTATCTGAACGCTCGGCGCTGCTCGGAGTTTCACCAACATGTTGCACCATCACCCTCCTGTCATCCAAAGCTCTGGGAGTACAATACCAAGCAAAACTGCCAAGAACAGGAACATACTGAGACTACAGATAGACTTTGGGGAAGCAGATTTCTACAGCAGGAGTGCTTTGAGACATTTCTAATGATATTTTGACAGTTTTTTTTTCCCTCCATGAATACGTGTCACCGCTGGAATCCACTGGAAGTGAGTGAATAAACACACTTAATGTTGCTGGTGCTCGTCTCACAGCTTAACAGTGAAACTTCACCGGGTTTTACAGCTCCGCGTTGGTTGAAAGTCATCGTTACGTGACGCGCTGTGTTCTGCATGTGTTAATTGATTTCATTGCGCCGGCTCACATTGTGCTCTGCCGCTGTTGTTTTGTAATCTGATGGCTGGAAGCTGCTAAATTCTCCAAGCAGACTGCCAAAATCACCGCCATCATCGCCATCATCGTTATCTCCAGCTTCCATTTTACTCCCTCTCTCTCTCTCTCCATCCTCTCAGCTGTCCTCCAGCTCCGCCTGCCAAACCTCCATCTCACACATTTCCTGTCTTCTCCCCGGCCTCACACTCGTTCCCCTCCTCCTCTTTCCCCTCTGTCTACACATCCTGACATTTGTGCTGCCACAGTGTGTAGACGTGAGCAGCTGGTTGTTCAGAGGATTTCTGGCTGTTTTGGGTGAATGCAGTCGCGCAGCTACGCCGGCGTTTTATGTTTGTCTTTGTTAAATACACATCTGTCTCCGCTGTCAGAGGCGGGGCGCAAAGACTGACTGATGGAGATCGTTAGGAAGCTCTAAAATGCGTTTTGTCTCGTCTGACTTTTTCCAGTGAGTGGATGAAATGTCTGTCGTTGTGCAAAAGATGATCCCTGATGTCTGTGTAAGGTTGTTAAACTATACATCACATCTCAGTGTAAAAGATTTATGAGCTGTAACAAACAACCAGGTAAAAGCTTCGTCTCGTATTCCAACGTTCAACATTTCACGTAGCATAAAGTCCATTAATCCACATGGTAATTCACAATATCAACTTAGTTTTGCTGTCTGTGGATGATTAATTATTCAGGGGAGATTTGCTGAGCGTGCATTCGCTCTGCCTCCCACTCATTCAGTACTACTCATTCAGAGGAGGGAGCACCGCCGGCGAGTGTGTAGCCCCGTTATCCAACACCACTTTACTAAAGTGTGTAAAACACTACCTCGCGTTCAAACCTCAGTGTTTCTAAAAACAAAGAGCTGCGTGGAGTCGAGGCTTCACAACAGGTAACGACATCAATCGCGTGAAGCGTTTCAGTTCCATAATAACGAGCTTTACGTGAGCTCGGAACACAAAACAAGGTTAAAATCAATCAGCGTGTCAAATAAAGCTCTTACGCTGCTCGGTATCAAACACGCCGGTAGCGTTAAAAGAAGGATGTATCGGTTTTCTTCCTGGAGGAGAGCAGCAGCAGAGAGCCGTTATAATGGACTCCTGAGTCGCAGCACAAAACAAGATAAAACTTCTGAAAGCACCATCACACTACGCTACCATGTTTCATTATGAAGGACGTCCATATTGGATATTTCCACAGATCCGTGGACAAACTTCTGCAGGAAGAAGTGGGAGTCACTGCAATTAACACTCTCATATAAACTGTTATCATGAACTTAGTTATGTAAGCTCTACTTCTACCCCTTTATTTGCCACAATCACAATCATTTCATATTCCTATCCATTAACCGTGTTGACATGCAGAGGGCACAAATTTTAAATGTCGTAGGAAAGAGAAAGGAACGAGGAGCTGTTGTTGATACTGAAATAAAATATTCAGTAACACGGGAGGTGATTTTCAAGGAGAGAGCCGGTTTATAATGAAGTCCATGGTATTGGTTGGCAGTTTGAAAGGAATCCAAGGCTTTCTGATTATAAGTTGCAAAAATTAAGCCTTCATAAAGCAACATGATGTTCTATTCCTGTAAAATTAAGCCGGACAGTTGGTGTTTTTTCACTTTATAAATGTCATCAGACATTTAAAGAGAACAAAAGAAACACGGTTTTACAGAAGCAGCCTATAATAATGACATTATTGTCTGGAGGATCAGGATTTGGAACAAAAGCCTGTCGAGTGGTGGGATTAGTCGAAGGAAAGACGACCTTTTGTGGATCAGATTCAACTTCTTGGCTCTGAAAAGTTTTTTAGCTTTGCTTCTTTGTTGGGTAATCCAGAGCCACAGCAGAAAAACCATCCAGTGACTTCTACAAACCACTCTTGCAATATAACAAACAATAAGTTTCAAATAATGGTCACAGCAGAGGTTTGAGACAGAGAATGTTTGACATGTCATGTTGTGAACGAGTGTTTGAAACATACAGATTTTTGGTTTTAAGGGACATAACTTCAGTATTTACACTTTCCCACTTTATGCCCTTTGGCTGTATCAGATATCTGATTTCTGAAGCCAAGTGTAGATGCCAGGAAGCCTTAGAGATGGACTGACATTCATCTCGAACTGCCTCCTGAGGTGCCACGAAGGCTCGTTGTTGAAAAGGGATGAATGCCACCAACTTCCTAAGCTGCATCTTTACTCCTCTCAGGTGCAACTATGAAGTAGTTACTCACAGGGTCTTTTTCCGATGATGACTCTGAATGTAGCACCTCATTCTGAGATGTTAATACAACGTGTTGAGAGCTGCTCCAGCAATTTTAACATGTGTAGTCAAACAGAAGGTGTTCTAACATGCATCTGATCCCTGATCAGCACCAGTGAGTGGGTGTTCAGGATGGTGAGCAGCTCTTTTGTCTCGCTCTTAGTTTATCTTTGCAAATCAGCCAGAAGTTTGTTAGCCAGCGAGCTAAACTACTTACCAAACAGCTTCAGGTGCAGCATCACAGATGTTTTATTCAGCCTTTTAAAAAGGATCTACTCTGAAGGCGGATTTTCAACGGAGCAGTCAAGACTTATTATAAATTCAGAAGCTCAAACTGTTCCCAGAATAAAGATGTTTACGTTTAAACAAGGCCACACCATCGCTAAAAACACCAACAGATTGATTCTTATTCCTGTGTCAGCTGCACTTCAGTCAGAGAGGAGCCATTTCTGCGATGTGCTCATCTCCCTGGAGAGTAAAAACCCTTCACGTGTTACAGGTGTCATTCATGCTGCGCTGGCGAAGACTATCACTGCCACGCGACGAGACTCCCACGAGCCCCGGCGCCTGTCAGCGTGACAGACAGCCCTGCCGCTGATTGAGAGCATTCAAAAGCCCGATTCTGAAGGGCATGAAATGTTTTGCCGAGTTGAAAATGAACCTCCTCACTTCATTAAAGAGCGGCAGGCAGGCAAAACCTGCGGTAACCATCCATCTGCACTCGCACTTGTTGTCTGTGCAGGGAAGATTTCTCTGACGCCGCCATCAATCTGTCATATCTGCACCAATCTGTTATTTTCTGGTACTAACTGTTCTAATTGAGCTTTCTGTTGTGGCTGCTCTCGCTCAAACGGCCTCGTCTGCAGCTATTTCAGGAGGAACTTTGCTGTATTTCTCAAAATGCCTTTCAACCCCCGTTTAATGAGAGGAAACGGGTGCAAAGATCCAAGTTTCTGCTCATCTAACATTAAAGGGAGATTACGTAACATTAGAAATAAAAGCTGAATTCAGGAGGTATTAAATGCACATTTGTTCAATTCAGTACACCCAGTGGTTTTACTGTTAGAGCCCTAATGGTCTCACATTACCAGTAGCTTATGGTGGATTATGTTAGCAAAGTAGTTCACCGACACTGTGACTCATCTCTACGTGTGCTGCTGTCAGTCTTTGTTTTAACATGTACTATTATCCTGTAATTACCACAGAGGAAGCTGTCCATGAAATACAGCGTGGGACTTTTGCTCCGACCTTCAGCTCTGGCAAACCAATAACTGCTGGCTGACCTTTTACCTGCCAACGCAGGAAAGTCACCACAGTCAACACTTTCAGGTACATCGTCTGGTGATCGTCTTAATCAGCAGTGTGCAAACTACTTTGGCTCAAATGTCATTCATATGTACAAGTCCCACACTGCAGTGGCCAGAAGAAGATTTGGATAAAAGAAGAATCAGAAGAATAAAACGGTGCATCATCTGTCTACAGGTGTTCAGACTCAACATGAAGCCAGTTGTAAAGCAGAGTATGATGAGTGAGTGAGTATAAAGTCAAAGGGGAGACACGATCAATTCTTCATGGGTACGATAGAGGATTCTACACTCTTAGAAATAAAAGTTCTAAGTAGAACCATATAAGGTTCTTCGGCTTGTCCTCATAGGAGAACCCTTTTTGGCTCCAGGTAGAACCTTTTATAAAGGTGGAGGGTTCTACCTATAATCCAACATAAAGGGTTATACCTAGAACTGTGTGTGTAAGGTTCCTCCCAGAATCCCCCATGAGAGGTTCTACAAAGAACCCATACAGGATCTTATACCCATGCTTTCAACAATCCCTGAAGAACTCTTTCTCCAAAAAAAGGGTTCTCTGGATCAAAATGGTTCTTACTGGAACCGTTAGTGTTACCAAGAACCCTTGAAAAAATGTTTCTTCAGGAAAGGGTTTTTCAGAAGCAAATGGCTCCAGGTAGAACCTCAGTCCTTGTAGAAGAACCTTTTTGGAACCCTTATTTCTAAGAGTGTATGGGTAGTGGATTGATAATCTGAGCTTTCACACAAAAATACACACTCCAATAAACGGATTAACACAAAAACATCTGGTGAAACACCAAATTCCTGCTTGTGAAGTCCAGGAACCAGACGTATCTGCTCATGATCTATCTGCAGAGGTTTCCGTCTTGGCCACGCAAACAGATTTCCCTGCAGCTTTGATTTCCCTGCAGCTTTGTTTTCAATGGGCCAATCGCAGCCGTTTATCTTATACGGGTCAAGTGTGATCATTGTCATTAAGTTTGTGTGAACTGGTCAATCAATAAGAAGCATCACCCCAGACGCTCATCATCACAATCATCTGCGCTGCTGCACATGAACAAATGGAAAGTTACCACTTTTAGCTTCAGCTGTTTCCTTTTAAAATCCAAATTAAAATGCCAGTTAATGTCACGCTGTTGTTTCACATCTATTTGTCCTGAGGGCTTCCTTCTTGTTTTCCTTATCCTTCCAGAAACATCTGTCTTCTTATTGAGTTCAGTGTGAGGTCTGTGAGCCAGCACAGCTGCAGTCCTCACCGTTCCTACGAAGCAGTGAGGGATTTAGTGCCTTGCTCAAGGGCATTTTTGACGTCAGAAATAAAAGGTTTCTCATTCACTTGTGCGTCGGTCTCCTGACACAGATGTTTTTCCTGAACATCGACGTAATGAAACACATTGTGCTAATACATTCTGCATCCTATCCTGCACATAATTCATTTGTGAGTGTTATTCAGCACGACGGCACGAGGAAATTTGAACACAATCCTCCAGAGCCGGTCTAGCAGCAGGTTCCCAGACAGCTCCTGTAACCCTGACAGCTGAGAAGAGAGAGAAACCTGACTCCTCCAAACAGTTCCCAGAGGGCGTTGTGCCAAAGAGCAGCAGCAGTCAATCAAGCATGCAGTCAAAACTTCTTCTGCTGTGCTGCTCCTCTGCTCATCGTCCCCTCCACCAATTTAAAGTCCCTCGAGGTAAATGGGCAGATTGTCTAAAATGTAAATCGGACGTATCGGTGGTTCCATACCTGGTTTATAACAGTGACATAGATAGGAAAAATGTCTGGAGGCAGCAACAATTTGTGGTTAAATGTTTGCTCTGTCTCTATTTAGGCACTGCCTCATGAAACACATTTAAACATCCATCATAACGCAGACAGAATATTAATACCTCTGATTTTGGACACAACAAGCATTTCCTTTCTCATCCTCAGTAAACCACAGTTCATTCTGCACAATTTTGTAGTTGTCAGCACATGAAGAAGCCAAAAAATAGTAGATTTATGCACAAAACTAGACAGTTTGAGTTGAACTTATAGTTTAATTTATACTTGAGGAACAGGTGCAACAGAGAACATTTCTGACCTCATCCAATCACACCCATCACTGATGTTGCTTTCAACTTACAACCATAGAAGCCAGTCAGACTTTTTATCGCTATTTTTTATTATTACAGGTTAGCATGTAATAATCACATGATGTCTGGTACTCGTAAAGACCTGTCAGTCTGAAAATTCCTGTGTTTTGACTTTTGGTCTGGACGTATATTCATTTACAAGGATACATAGAGTGTTGACTGCTTATCTCGCAATTCAATACAGTCACGATACTCTGGCGCCTTTTCTCCAAGAATTGCGGTTCAATGTTATGATTCATTGCGATTTTCTGCTTGCTTTTTAACACAAAGCCATGGGGAAAAGATGAATCATACAGCTCCAGAGACTGTATATACCGTGACTCACAGTTTAAAAAACAATGCACATCACGCCGGTCACAGGGGTGCCCTGAAAAAGTGGCCAGAAGACCAACACATGCCAACAGAGAAGTGATGTTTAAACAATCACCCTGCAGACATCTGCATTAATTCAGAGATACAGTAGCAACCAGCACCAGTCCTTTCCTGCAGGACATGAATGCACCACAGTGTCGGTCTGTGTTTTGTGCTGAATGTGACCCTGAACTGCTGCTGAGTTGCAGAATCAATGAACTCTCCGCGTCACGGTCTTGTATTATGAAATATGTAGCAGTCCGATATGTAACGCCAAAGCAACCTCATATCATAAACAGTAATCAATCCTCTAAAACCAACAGCATCAGCAAATCCAAGCTTCCACCAGCAGCCACCATGTGGACTCTCACCTGTATAACATCACCACAGAAACAACCCAGGATGACTCAGCTCTCTGGATTTGCTCTGAATGTGGAAGCTTCATTAAAGCCGCCTGCCACTGTTTACTGTTCCATGCTGTTCGCTGTTTGCTCGCTCGCTCTGCTCGTTGTGTTTGAAGCCGGTTTGAATGACATCGAAATTCAAAGTCACCCTCCGTCGCCTCCTCCTCCTCCACCCCCACCCACCTCCAGCTCCCTCTCACCTGATTCTGTCTGGCACTCTGTGGGTCTGGTTGCCGTCGCTTTGGCAGTTTCCGGCGTACTGCGACCGGCTGGTGGCCCCCTGGTCCCTCCGCAGTGCCATCGCCCCGTGGGTGAGCACGGAGACACCTTTGGCAATGCGCCTGCAGGATTAGGGAAAGAACAATGTGAGACAGAGACAGTGGGACATTTTCAAAAGGTCTTTTTTGACACTGCTGAGGTCCAGACAAAAATTCAGTACAGAGAAAGACTGTCGGGGTTCCTCGCTGCTTGAATAGGCGCACACACAGTGACAATGGAAATGCAACAAGGCTAAAAGTTAACAGCGCTGAACTTATGTAGAAAAATGAAAGAGCTCCGCTCCTCGATACCTTAAAGCTGAACTGGGCAAATTTTAAAAGAACTCTCATCTCTGCAGTTTAAATTATGTGTGACTTCAACAAAATGAAAAGTAATTACATCTCCGCTGACTGAAACACTGTAGAATTGCCCAATTTCAACAAATGAGGTCCTGGCGGTGGGTGTGAGCACTCCTCCGCTCAGAGAGAGAAAAAAAGCGAATGAATCGGACTAAAGAGCAGAATCCAAACTGTCTAATCATCAGCTCAAAAGTGGACTCATCAGAACCAGATCTTCTTCTTCCGCTCGTCTTTGCTTTCGTATAAATCCAGACCAGCTGAAGTGAGTGTGCTGAGAGGATTTCTGGGTATTAAAGGGATACTCTAGCATTCTGGGAAATACATTTTGTTTGATGGCTTGCTGGGAGTTAGTGAGTTGATGCCTGTGTGGTCCAGTGGAGAGAACCGAGCCGGACGTGTTAAACCTAACTGAGCCCCTGAAACAGAGGGGGGAAGATATGAAGCAGATGGTAACATCATGACTATCAAGCGATAAAAACTGGGATGGAGATGTTGTATCTTGTTACCCAAAGATCCAACAACCATCTAGGTTTCGATCGAACTAGTGAAGGACTTCTTAAGAACTGATCATCTTGTTAAGGAAGAAGGTTCAGGAGATTTTGGATGTCTTACGCTGAAACATTGATCGAGGAGATTAGAAGAAGCATTGCGTTAAGTTACAACGCTGTAGTGCCAGACGGATTCTGAAGGCCACCTCCTGAACAGGGAGTATTCAAACTCTATCAAACCCACAAGACTTGGTCGTCATTCATCATCAGTAGTCGTCGGAGGACATGACCGCAAATATCCTCTGCTGTGGTGATTTGTTTTGGGTTCTCTGGTGGCAGTCTTGGTATGATCACAATGTCATTTGGACCATGTAGCTCTGACACTTTGGACACCCTACATCTAGAGGTGAATTGGAGTGGATTGGGATTGGGATGAAGGGTCACATTTCATAGGGGAAGATTTCGAAGAAGTCCAAATAAGGTCACTCTTTACATATCTAGACATATGTTAGGATTCGTCAAGAAACAACTTACCCCAGTACCGGAGTACATAATATCTATGAGAGACTATTTGTTTGGTGATCAGGGTCATATTGAAGGTTTAATATGCAAAGCCCACAGATTGGACGACTATAAAATACTTGAATAATTGTCGAATTATAAGAAGGGGAACCATTTTTTTGGGCAAAACTTAAAGTTTGGGGGACAAAAGTACAGAGTTGCAATATGTTGGTAAGTATATGTCTAGTAGTGTGGGGATTACTTGTATCTGCTCAACCAACCAAGCATCTGTATCCGTGTCCATCCCTGAATGGGCGGGGCTTAAACAGGAAGTTGTTAAATCAGCCTTATAATTAAGCATAAGGTACATATTTTTGATCATATAAAGTTCATTATGAATGAACAAACTCTAGTTAGCTTTAGTGTCTCATATTTTGTGCATAAGACAATTAATAACATCACTAACTAACTGTAGCGAGTATATGAGGTTATAAAGGCCACCTTGCACACCTGTACTTATATAATTGGACGTTACCTCTCAGCTGATAAATGAGCTCCTGATGGTGAATCATGAATAAAGCAGCTGTTGCCAGTAAACGAGTGTGAGCACGACATCGGTACAACGCTGAACATCCAGTTTCAAGATGTATTTATGTGTGAAGCATCTTCAGTTTCCAATAAATAAATATTAGCAGACTCTCTTGCTGTCTGTCTCTGAACAATTTAATAATAGATCAGGCTTTGATCCGCAGGAAGCTTTCGCACAAGCAGGAGACCATTTAAAAGGCACCGCTTCTTCACATGGCAGTGAAAGTCAACTGTGATTTGTTATGCACCGCATAAAAACAACACCAAACGCTCCTCACAGCTAATTATATATGTCGCTGAGATTAATTATGTAAAAATACACATTTAAGATCATCAGTGTGTTTCTCGCTGTAGTCCTGATAATCAGGCCGGCTGCAGCCAGGCAGGAAACCCTGTCTAATGATCTCCTATCATAAAGCATTTCAACGGAGTCCTGCTTTCATAATTCAGCGCATTACCACTTCAAACAAGCTAACAGGACAAGACAAGAAGTGAAGCAGGACTGCTGAGGGGAAGTTCAGAAGTTCAAAAGTGCTCTGCACACAACTTCTGTCGTCTTTCACGGGGAGTTAATTCACCGTCATGGCGTCTTCAGGAGGTTCGCGGCTTCCCACATGTTGCTACCATATTTAAAAGTCGTGATATTGCTGGTACAGAACATGTTCTGATGAGGTGACGCTGCTCTCCAGGAGGGAGAAGTAATGAAGGTGAGATAAGAATAATAATCTTTCACATGTGACTGCTGGCAGTGGAGTAAGACTTCACGCTCAACACAGTGAGCATGCCGTTACTCTAATGTGTTAATAAAAACTAGGTCTACATTATAAAATGTTTCCTGGCTCTCCGGAGTCTCAGTCAGCAGAGAACATGATGCTGCTACACATCACACCGACTGTAATATAAATATATACCTATTTTTAGCCATTTTTACATTTACAAACCCTGCATGTACATTCATGCTAATTCTCTTTGGCAAATGGCACAAGGGGAGGCCGGATTACTACGCCAGACTCATTTAAATACTTAATTGTAGGAATTTGGAGGACACAGCTGTCCTGTCCTCAGTATCCAATAATCACTGTGCACTTGTCAATTGTGTAATGGTGCGTTCAGGCGATCCTTCATCGACTCGAGTTGGAAAATACCATATGACGGAGAAAGAAGAGCCAAAACCAGCCTGTGTTTTCTGGGAATGAATCTGGGACTGGGAATTTAACGGGGAATATCTGGGGAGACGGCGACAGACGATTCAGCTTCTGCTTGAGTAAAGTGTTCGCTCGATCAAAAGTCATTCAGAAAGAGTGTTTCATCTCCCATTGAGCACTTAGAAAAAGGCAAAAAACCACTTCAGCTTTCTGCAAAATTATTGCTTTTAATTTTGACATTTCCATGAAAGGCTGCACCTCGTTCATCTGGTGACGAGGGACCCATCTGCACCGGTCACATCCCTTTAACCATCCACCCTCGGTGTCCATCTGTGTTTCACAATGAACCGTGACGTTCTGCACGGTGGTGACAAGTGTGCTGCTTTATTTGGGCTTTTCCTTATAGAGCGTGGACGCATAGAAACCAGATGCATTCTTCATGCTGCACCTCAACGAGTACATGATGGCCAGTCGACAGCGATGGTTTCATAAAGCACAGAGAAGAACAGGAAGGAGCTGAGTGAATAGTTTGATTGATTCTATCGTTTTTTTGTGTAAAAGCTGAAAACTTGAAGTACAAAAACCTAAAAATCCCTCCGCTGGTTTGGATTTCAGTTGGAATAAAATTCAACAAGTACAAAATGTTCGTCTTCAAACCTGCATTATTGAAGAGTCTTCACGAAGTGTAAAGAAAATCTCTCCTAACCTGCCTGCCTCTGTGTTCTGTCACGACTGGGCTGGATGTAACAGTAAAAATCAATAAATGATTCTACCTTTCACCTGGATTCACGCGGTCAGTCTACTTAGATTAGATTAGATGAAAATTTAATGATCCCCGCGGTGAAATCAGGTCATCCCTGCAGCAGAGCGTACATCACCGAGAGCGCAGGTGGTCGTAAAAAATGTTACCGTGTGCTGCTGCTGCTGCAGGAAAGCCACACAGGAGGCGAGCAGAGTGTGTATTACAGGGGATGAAACAGATAATGTGTGTTTTCTCTCTGATGCTCATGTATTTTTAAAATCATGAGGTTGGGTTTTCTGCAGCTTTAGGGCTCGGCACTGCAGAACTCCAGTCAACTGAGAGAAAAGAGACTACAACGCAGGATATGGACGGGTTTACAGTTGGAATAATCACACAGCATCCTGTACGCATTATGTTTTTTACATTTTATATGAGAAAAACGAAGGTTCACTGACTGGATCTCTGCAGGTTTCAGAGAGACGAGCGCTGCAGGTTCAATGAACGTTATGAGAGCGGGTGGTGTTGTAAAAGAGAGAAAAGGCCATTAAGTTTAAAGCGAGGCTGTGTTATTTTTGATGGAAGAAATACGACTGGCTTCGTTTCAGGGGTAAAAAAAAAAAACTTTCTAGTCAATAGAGAACAACCCTGATAAATGTAGGACACTGAGGGGTGTTGTTGCTGCAGCCTTGAGGAGTCCGGCTGATGTTTGCAAACCCGAGGTTCACTTACTGAGATACAGAAGGTGGTATTTGGGCCGGGCCAGCTGCCTAATGCTTGTAAGTTTGAGGCTGTAGTTTCCCCTCGAGCAGCAGATTCTAAACCCTCTCCAGGCGAATTGTGACACAAAAAATGTGCTCGTACCGTCGTGGCTCGTCCCTCCAGCCCTGCGGTCGGATGGCGAACAAGGCCTTGGGCAGCCCCTCCAGGCCCAGGCCCGACAAGGCCGGTCCCACGGCGAACCACATGTGACTGGGCCCGGCCTGACCCGCCGCCCAGGCCGCCTTGAAGACCAGCTCGGCCTCCTCCAGGGAGCAGTACAGCAGACGGACCTGCAGGAGGAGAAGGGATGGAGAGGGAAATGGGATGGATCAGCAGGAATGACAGAGACATAAACGAAGGAATGAGACGATGAAAATGGAAAGGAAGATGAAGGGAAGAGGAGAGCATGGAAGATGAAAATGAAGGGAAAGAAGGATGGAGGTGGAGGAGAGACAAGAGTTAGAAAGAGGAGAGTGAGGAGAGGAGGTATTGAAGGAAAGATGCAGAAGGAAAAGGAGTGAGGGTGTGGAGGGGAAGGAAAAGAAGATTTGGGATCAATCAAAAGGAATGACAGAGACGTAAACGAATGATTGAGATGGTGTAATTAGAAAAGAATGGGTGTAATGGAAGAAAACAGCATGGAGAGTTGGAGATGAAGGGAAAGAAGGATGGAGGTGGAGGAGAGACAAGATTAGAAAAAGAGGAGAGTGAGGAGGTATTGAAGGAAAGATGCAAAAGGAGAAGGAGTGAGGGCGTGGAGGGGATGGAAAAGAAGCGATGGAGCGAGGATGATAAAAGGAATTGCAGGAAAAGAAAGGAAGGATGGATGAGGAGGACAAAAGAGGCACAAAAGTGAACATCCATCCCATTTTTCCTGGTTGTACGGTCACGTAATGTTCTCCCACGATTCCTTTACAATTATGGATTATATTCATTTATACATCAAAACACTTGGTGCACTTGTAAATTAATGATTCTCTTTATGATTTCTTTCTGTTTTTTTTTATTCAACACAGGCAGCTGCACTTGAGAAATGGTTGCCTCTTGGTCCGCGTGCATTTCCCCTTCATACATTATTAAAACGGGGGGATTGAATGTGTGTGTGTGTGTGGAGGGGGGGAGTTAGATTAAAAAGACAAAGTGAGTTAAAAACATGGAACCAGAAGAGGCTGAGAGGGCAGGAGAGTGTGTGTGTGTGTGTGTGTGTGTGTGTGTGTGTGTGTGTGTGTGTGTGTGTGTGTGTGTGTGTGTGTGTGTGTGTGCTGAGGGCACTTCAGATGATTACTCAGAGGAAGCACTTGAGGGAAAATTTGCGCCACAGTTTGTAAGACAATCGCAGAGGTTATAAAACTGAAATTTGTCCAAAAAAAGAAAAGGAAAACGTGAAATGCCTCGCTAACGGCGCTCTGATGGCAGCAGACGTTGGTGTGTGTGCGGATCCCGTCTCACGCTGCACATTCACCGCCGTTACTCGCGTCAGAGGGGACGGCGAGATGACGCCGATGCCTCCCACTCGGTCGACAGCAGATGGAATCGGGGTCGGCATGAGGTCCAAGCTAACGCTCGGTCCCTGTCAGCCACATCCTCTGAGCAGTCAGGGTATATTTAGACCTCTTTGCTCACAGTGATGGTGTTTGTTTGGCTTCAAGTTTGTCACTCTATGAAATAAAGAGGATGCGATCCGTCAAACTATTCCCCTCCTCTCATCCGGAGGCAGACGGAGCCCTGCTTTTCCTCTGAAACAGGAGTGATTTGGTTTAATTTCACGCCATCAATCACTTCGTCAGTGCAGGTGTCTCATTTCTCAAACGTCGGACGTCTCATTTAGGAAGAAAACATTTCATTTAGATCCTCGCGAGTCTTCGTGTTTTATCGTGACAGAGATTAATCGAATCAACAGCCAGGTTGGAATGACGGAAGTCGAGAAAGCCGTCATTTAAGAACGACGACAACATTGTTTTTAAATAAGAAGATATTTTGATTTCCCAATGGATCACTATTATTTTTACCCTTGACAGCCATCAATAACAGGGATCTTGGATGTGTTTATCTGTCTAACACACATGAATCCAGAATATTTAAAAACGGCGGACCAGACACGGACCAGACACGGACCTGGTGGGATTTGGGTGACCGACACCACCTGCTCAGAACAAAGTGAGCAACTTGCTGGTGAATGTATGAGCATTTATGGGAAGTTTTGAAGTAGAACCAGAACTAAGGTACTGGACCTAAATGCACCAGATGGCCTCTGAATTAATGCTCATGTTGTGTCTGCTGGATGTGTAAATAAGCCACCGCTCGCTTGCTTAACATATTCGCTTTACAAGGTGATAATATATCAGACGTTCATATCAAAGTCTGACTGAAAACGTTACATAAGTAGCCTCTGCGTTGCTTGATCTATCTATCTATCTGAAACAGGAGTGATTTGGTTTAATTTTCACGCCATCAATCACTTCGTCAGTGCAGGTGTCTCATTTCTCAAACGTCGGACGTCTCATTTAGGAAGAAAACATTTCATTTAGATCCTCGCGAGTCTTCATGTTTTATCGTGACAGAGATTAATCGAATCAACAGCCAGGTTGGAATGACGGAAGTCGAGAAAGCCGTCATTTAAGAACGACGACAACATTGTTTTTAAATAAGAAGATATTTTGATTTCCCAATGGATCACTATTATTTTTACCCTTGACAGCCATCAATAACAGGGATCTTGGATGTGTTTATCTGTCTAACACACATGAATCCAGAATATTTAAAAACGGCGGATCGGACACGGACCAGACATGGACCTGGTGGGATTTGGGGGACCGACACCACCTGCTCAGAACAAAGTGAGCAACTTGCTGGTGAATGTATGAGCATTTATGGGAAGTTTTGGAGTAGAACCAGAACTAAGGTATTGGACCTAAATGCACCAGATGGCCTCTGAATTAATGCTCATGTTGTGTCTGCTGGATGTGTAAATAAGCCACCGCTCGCTTGCTTAACATATTCGCTTTACAAGGTGATAATATATCAGACGTTTATATCAAAGTCTGAATGAAAACGTTACATAAGTAGCCTCTGCGCCGCTCGATCTATCGTACATTTGTTCTCCTGTGATGATAAACTCGAGTCAATCAGACACGTAGAAGAAAAACAGCACGCCTGCTATCTCTTACCAGTTGCAACGCTGAGATACGAATCATCAGCTGACGCCTGCCGTATGCTAATTGGTGAAGGCAGGCTCAGAAGTAAAATAAATGGCCCATGCAGCACTACGGCGTCCCCGGTGACTCCCACATTATGCATAAAAGACACGTAAGATTAATAATTCTGCACGAGCCGGGACAGAGAGCTGTCGGGTCGGCCGGGCATGTATATGTTTTGCGAGGAGGCCAGAGGGGCGCTGGAAGGTAATTTTAATTCCAGGTGTAAATGAAAAACAGATTGTTCGCATCCAGGCGCTGCTTGTGAGACATGCTAATGTACGATGAGAGGGGGAACAGGGGAAGGAAGAAAGAGACGACGAGAGGGAAGCAGCGATGGTGAGATAGTGAGGGAGAGTCTCGGCGGGAAACGGTTCCCTCCGTCTGAATTATAGTCACATCACAGAGCGGCTGAGGCTGAACCAAATTTAATCAATGATTCCGACATCAAGAGTGTGCTCGCGTGTGTGTGAAGAGGGGATTTTAGCATACACTCCTCTGTGCAAAGCTTGTCCAATTCACAAATGTTATTCAGCACTAAACCGACAATATTATGCTTCTATAGATACATTATGAGACAGTATCCTTTGGCTTTTTTCATCAAAGGCCTGAGCATCATGGGAGGATTATGCAGAAATTGGCATGCAACCCCACCAGGCTGAAACAATGACGAGGTGTAAGCTACACAGTGATGAGGAGAAGAAAACAAACCAGCAGTATCAGAGTACAATGGTGGATGATTCAGTGTGGAGGTCGCTGGCAGCACATGTGCAGTCCTGCAACCTGAGGAGCAAACGCAGCCCCAATGTGTGGATAAAAGTTTTCTCTCACCGTTAAGAACATAAAACAACTGGGCTCGACGGGACCCGGAAACAGCGGGCGACATCTTATCCGTCTTAAACGTGGTGTAATTTCTGCGGCTAGGTGTCTCTCTACCTGGTGGGGGAGCTGGATTAGCGAGCTCATGTGATTATGTGATCTCGAATATCCTTATCGTCAGGCTTCAAGCTGCGCGGCCGCGGCCGAAAACACAGCGGTGTAACCGATCAGCGTCTCGTGAGGAGCGACTGGCGAGAGAGGCGACTGCTGGTCTGAAAACAACAATGGTGGCTGGTTAGCGTCAGCGAGGCTACATCAGAGCTAGAGCGTTTATCTCACTGGAAGAAGGGCAAAGGACGACGTTGGGGACTTTCCTCAATGAAAAAAGATGCTTTTGCTCGTCTCTCGACTGAGTTTAAATTGTGTGTGATTTACCGGCTTCCCAACTGTTGATCTGATTGGTTGAATTTGCCCCTGCTGGACGGTGACCTACCAGGTATTTGTTTAAAAGTGCTTGACTTTCCCTGATGGTTCTGTGTGAAAAACCATCCGGCACATCAGGTTAGGAGTTAAAGAACCAGCATTGCAGATGAAAGTCTACCTCACATTACCTCAGAGAGAAATGTCCACAGACGAAGTGATGTATCACAGTTTTATTCACATTACGTTTCCTTTCTCACCCTCTCACATATAATCTGGTTTCTGGAAATCATGGCCACGTGCAACCAGCTGAAACGCTCTGTTCCCCTGACTGAAATGACAGATTTCTCTGAGTTTGAACGTTGTTGATGTTGAGGATAATACAAGTATAAGTACACAACAACATGTATAACAAAGTCCGGTTGTTTGTAGACATTTTACTGTGGAAATGTCACAAAATACACCTTTAATCATCTCCATTATAGTTCTTCACATAAGTCTGGAAAGTGCTTCTCCCTCAGAAGCTTTTGTTGTGTGGATGTTTTCTTTTATACTTGGACAGATTTGGGGGATAATAGTAATGTTTCTGTCTTGAACTCGACTCACAAGATGAAACAAAAATACAAAAAAAACACAAATAAAAGACATGAGGAATAAGAAAAATGTGGAAAGACATGTTTAGTAAAACAAAATGACGGTTCCTCTCAATCTCTATCAGAGGAAACATCAGCGGTTCTGTCGGTGGAGCTAAAGCACCTGTCAGTTTAACGGCTCCGGAGCATCTCTGGGTCCCTCGGATCCAAAACCGAAGACGCATTTTTCATTTAATCTGACAAAATATTCTCAGAAAAATGTCCATCTAGTCGCTGCTCTAAAGCTTTGTCGGATGAGATAGAGTCTGGCAGGTGTCACACCGGTGTTTGTATTTGTACAGATGAAGTGATGTTCTGTCCTATTCCTGTTATTAGGACAAGACAAACACAACAACGCTGTCATTTTTTAAAAATTGATTTTAGCGCACACGATAAAACAGAACGTGATATACAAGTCTGTTCTCGTTATCCCGTAAAATAAACAGTTTGACGAGTGTTAGCAGACGCACAACGAGCTTTTATTCAGACTGTGCGCCATCAAACACACCTGAGTGTTATTTCTATCCATTATTTAATAATGCTGTAATAAGGAAACAGGGAAACAGTGGAACTATAGCTGCCAAAACAGTCTCGGCGGGTGCAGTTTCAAAGCAGCCGGTGTGTCCGATCGCCAACAGATCTCCAGTAAAGCGGGATGCTGATGCGTTAACAGACTCTTGCGTCGGACGCTCTGATGCTTCCTCACTGACGCCTGCAACTTCATTGATCTCCGCACCTCCAAAGCAGACTGAGAAGCACTGGAACATGTTTTATCACACAGCAGCGGACCGGATTGATTTTCCGGATCACCCAAGGATCGAGCGCAGAGACGAGAAAATAAGGCAAATGAAACCTGCTCCAACACTGACGCAGGCCGATTCCAAGACACGCTGGTCCTCAAGGCAGGAAGCAAAGGTGCATTAAGCTGTTTTTTTCAAGGACATGTGCTCGTATATTGTTGTGAAAAAATGCCAAATTCAGATAGATGTCACTGACCCCGACCCCGGTGGGTAGAGTTTCATTGAAAAAAGCCCAAGAAAAGAAAAGAATGCATCTCTGGATGCTGTTTACAGTCGCTGATGTGGAAGTGGGGAACATTTAATAATAGTTCAGCAGCTGCAGCAGTTCTCCGCTGACAAATGAGTTTTAGCACCGGCATATTGAGGTAGTTTAAAGCACCACCTGACATTTCCAGTACATGTTGTACCTTTGACAACAATCAGTGTGCTTGGAACATAAAATCTGACACCTGCAGCCGACTAAAGATTCAACACAGCCTTTCTCTCGCTCTCGCTTCAGTGCTCCATGTCCAAACTTCAGCCCAGATACTATACACTGATGGCATTACCAATTAAAAGATGTGATTGAATTCATCTTCAAATTCATTAACAAGCAACCAAACTTAATTGGTTTCTTCATGTGGATTCAGATTTTGAGAAAGACAATCACATCTCCAGTACTCCCTTGCCAATCGGAAGACAATTGGAGAGTGTTAGTGTTTGACAACCCTTCAAGATCCTCATACGTCATCAGCTGTTGTCAGAGGTGGGAAGTAACAAAGTTCAGATACTTTGCAACTTTACTTAAGTAGATTTTTCAGGTATATGTAACTTTTGACTTCTCCTCCCTCCTTTTAACACAAATATCTGAACTTTCTCCTCCTCACATTTTTAAAACTGGCTCGTTACTTTCGTTTGAATGCACATCGCACGCCGCCTTCCCAACATCACAACACTGATGTCAACCTATCAGTGCACATCACGCACGAGGCAAAACAAAGACGTCTCGTATCTGCAGAGAGTTTCTGATTTTCTCTCTTTGTTGCTGCTCGGACGTACAACCCAACATGTGTCTATGTGACGTCCTGGGAACGAGACTCAACAATCTTTGCTGTCTTTGTGGTGCGTTCAGGAACAGCTGGGACAAATCCTACTGATTCTACCTTTAACTTTAATAGTCTTTGAATTATATTAATGTGACGTGAGCTTCAGTTAGCTTTGGCCACAGATGTCCTTCAGAGGGAGACTTTTTACTCTGATACTCTGAGGACATGTCAGAGCCTGTACTCTATTACTTTACTGGAGTAAAGAAGCTGTATCAGTACTTCTACTTTTACTGGAGTAAAGAAGCTGTATCAGTAGTTCTACTTTTACTGGAGTAAAGAAGCTGTATCAGTACTTCTACTTTTACTGGAGTAAAGAAGCTGTATCAGTACTTCTACTTTTACTGGAGTAAAGAAGCTGTATCAGTACCTCTACTTTTACTGGAGTAAAGAAGCTGTATCAGTACTTCTGCTTTTACTGGAGTAAAGAAGCTGTATCAGTACTTCTACTTTTACTGGAGTAAAGAAGCTGTATCAGTACTTTTACTGGAGTAAAGAAGCTGTATCAGTACTTCTACTTTTACTGGAGTAAAGAAGCTGTATCAGTACTTCTACTTTTACTGGAGTAAAGAAGCTGTATCAGTACTTCTACTTTTACTGGAGTAAAGAAGCTGTATCAGTACTTTTACTGGAGTAAATAAGCTGTATCAGTACTTCTACTTTTACTGGAGTAAAGAAGCTGTATCAGTACTTCTACTTTTACTGGAGTAAAGAAGCTGTATCAGTACCTCTACTTTTACTGGAGTAAAGAAGCTGTATCAGTACTTCTACTTTTACTGGAGTAAAGAAGCTGTATCAGTACTTCTACTTTTACTGGAGTAAAGAAGCTGTATCAATACTTCTACTTTTACTGGAGTAAAGAAGCTGTATCAGTACATTTACTGGAGTAAAGAAGCTGTATCAGTACTTCTACTTTTACTGGAGTAAAGAAGCTGTATCAGTACTTCTACTTTTACTGGAGTAAAGAAGCTGTATCAGTACTTTTACTGGAGTAAAGAAGCTGTATCAGTACTTCTACTTTAATCCTCGTCCATTTATCTGATGGAGACAGAAGAGCATGGACGCTGTCAATAGAGCTTTATTCAAGCACAGGTGTAAATAATAATTCATTAACTGTCCTGGAGTCATCAATGATGTCCAGAAAACACATCTGACTGCAGCTCCACACCTAAAGCCCAGCAGAGAGTTCATTCAGTCTTCTCACTGTTCAACATTTCATATCACGTTCATTACGTTACATCATGTTCACTCCAGCCTCTTTTTGCTTTTGGTCCATTCTCCCCCCCCTTCGTTCTTTCTCCCTTTCATTTTTGACAAAGGTCATTTAGGCTGACAGCCGTAAAATGATGAGAGCAAGGAATGAATACGAATCAAAGGGGAAACGGTGTGAAAGAGAGACATGCGAAGCAGAGAGAGAATGGAGGAGATATTGTTCATGTACAAAGCCGAGGGCTGGGGAGAGCGAAGAGAAAAGATCCTGTGGCACCCACAAAAATCCTTTTCGTCTCTATCAGATGTGTCAGACCACAGCTGGGTCGAGGCAGATAATAACGCCCGTCCTGCCTTCACTGTCCGTTTCTGCCGGACTACGTTGTTTGTCTGCAGCTTTTATGTTTAACGGCAATTACGAGGAAAAGGAGTCCATTCATTTTTCACCTTTTATGTCGTTAAAGGTTGGAACAAGTTTGCTCTCAGTGGGTCAGCGTTCAGTCTGAAGTCTGAGGCTTGTTTCACTGTGAAGCTGCACTTTTAGGGCTGCTAATCAAGACCCCAGAGCTTTATAATGCTCAGCTTAAAAAAGGTTCTTAGGGATGGATACTTCTTTGTGTAAGTGCAGTGAAGAACCTTAACAATGACCATCTACTAAAACAGCAACGAGGTGTATCCACGAGCAGCCTTTAAGTACGAAACAGGGACACAGGCGAATATAAAACTTGATTAAAAAAACAACCAGAATGTGCAGAAAAAGTCTTCTTCTTTCTCTCTTCCACTGCAAACAACCTCTAAACCTTTTCCCTCCTTCACTGTGATTGATCTCGATCTCGTTAACAAGTCGGAACCGCTCCAAAGAAACGGAGCTGTTCCGATAAAGTTTATCGAAACAGCTTAAAACCACGTCTGTTTGTGTTGTGACGAGCAGGTTTAGCGTCTTAATGTCATGAAAACTGCAGAGCTGCGACGGTTAAATGCTGCGATCACACTGCGAAGCTCCCAGGTGAATCTGATAGTGTGTCGGCGGGTGTTTGTGTGTAAGTGGTCCCCCAGGATGTCGGCGTAAATGAATAGTGCGTCCTCAGTCAACCTCCTCTAAACAAGCCTTTCACTGCGAGCGAGGGGGACAATCTTCCTCCAAACCTTTCCTCCGGTTCAAACGTCTGCAGGCGTTAACTTATAAATGTCATAACTGCGGGTGCAGAGAGGGCACTTCAAATATATTGATCTGACAAAGTAGATTAACCTGGTATTGAGTTATTTCTAAGAGCCCGACGGAAAATGCATGTTTTCTTCCTGCAACGGCACAAAGAGCAAAACCAAAAAGGGAGACGTTTGTATTTACATTTCTTTAGTTTCATGCATCAACCTTCAATTCTGTTGCCTCTTTGTATCTGCAAACATGGACTCATGTGTCATCTGTGACAAACAATGTTTTAATCTCAAGACTCAGTTTAGATGCTTGATAATGTGGTTCCTTATACTCCAACACTACTCCGTTCATTTCATCAGTGCATCATCATCTTGCCAGTTTTGTTTGAAGACACTAAACCAATGAAGATTATTCAGATTAACATCAGAGTCTGTCTGTGATTCTGTGAGTACATAACAACAATCCTCCTGACTGATCCAACCAAAACACGGCCGTGTAGGTTGTTTGTGCGAGCAGCTTGAACTGTTGAATTAACAACTTTGCACTTCACAATGGAGTATCATTATCTCCATTACGGGACCTTTGATGTACAAGTTGCAACTTTCCAGGTGAAGCCAGCAGCTGAGGGCTGGAGGCCGAGGTAACAGTGGAGGGAAGGGTCTTTTTTTTTCCACTAAAGATGCTCCTTCCAGTCATGTGGAGCCTTTACAGATGTCGTCTGGCTGAAACGACATCTCAGGCTTAAGAAAAGAAGGTGTTTGAAGGTGTATGGGTTGTGGAAATGCTGAGTATTGAATATTCCAACTTTTGTCTTTGTTCCGCTCACCTGGGCTTCATTGTCTTTGAGTAGCCGTTTGGTTCGGGCCCCACCGGGGTCGTCGGTCACGTTC
Source organism: Lagodon rhomboides (assembly GCA_039737535.1). NCBI lineage: Eukaryota > Metazoa > Chordata > Actinopteri > Spariformes > Sparidae > Lagodon > Lagodon rhomboides. Next base: position 3,554,180 of record CM077799.1, read on the forward strand.
AGGATCACCACGCTCTTCTTCTCCCAGCCGATGAACGAGCCGTCCGTCATTCCCTCCACCATGGCCAGGAAGTCCTCGTAGCCGTGGTGCCGGGTGGTCACCACGGAGAAGGCGGTCCAGTCGTACTCCTCGAGCACCTCGAAGATGACCTCGAGCTGGAGAGAGGTGGAGCAGGTGAACTGGAGGTAGATGGAGCCGCTTTCCTGAATGCAAGGAGAGACACAATGAACTCAGGTTTGAAGATATCGACTTTGTTTTCAAAGATATGGAGAAAGTTAAATCACAAGATACCAATCACTGTTATCTGTCCCGCTTGTTGTTCCACCGGACCTATTTTTCACTGTCACATTCTGAGACTTCAGCGTTTGCTTTTTCTGGGCTTAAAGCTATCAAAAGCCACAACATGAAATATAAAAATATAACGCAGCTATAATTAACCATAGTTTTGCTTTAAGGTTAGTACAAAAAAAAAAAGCGGACATTAAAATCTGGGCCAGGAAGCAGAAACTCCAGTCTGCAGCCTGAAATTCAGACACGCATATATCTACGAGCCCTTAAGAAGTGTGGAGAGAATACAGAGTTATAAAGAAATTAGATGAAAATGTAATATTTTTATATGACCACGCACTTTTATTTCACTCTGTACTGGCACTGATTCACTGTTAACAGTCATTAATGTGATTCAGGGACGGCCGGCTGCAAACTGTAAGACTTCCACTTATCCTACAGTGTAGTCGGGATCCATACAGTAGCAGTCTGAACTAGTTCTCATTCCGTTCAGCTCTTCTCTTCAGTGGATGACTGGCTTCAGTTTTATTGAGAGGGGAGCACTCGGAGGGATAACGCCGTCTGTCTGTCAAAAAAAGTCCTTGGCTTCTGAATGAGGCTTTCAGTGTCAATGAAAGAAACAATGATCGCCTTCCTCTCTGCTGCTCCAGTCACATTTAATCTGGACAGATGAGCCGCTCACTGTTTGAGAGAGGAATTCATTTCTTTGGGCTCTTCTTCTTTTGTGTTTTTTTTTCTTAAAACTCGAACAAAAGGGAACAGGGTGGAATAATCCATATAGGTTGAGAGCTGGAATGAATACTGAAATGAATGATGGACTTATCACGACAGCGTGCACGCCTTCCGCACTTTTTTATTTTGACACTGTCCAAACTTTCCAGCCGTGCTGTTAACGATTAATTATTCATCTCCTTCCGAGCATAAAACAAGGCGGCAGTGAGCATGTGTTTTAAATTAATGATCAAGAAGAAAACATCAGGGAGTATCGCGCTGCCTTCCCACGTCGACAGGGCTCACCTCGGGTTATGCTGCGCTGAACTAGGTCAAATATCAAACCAGCAGTGGCCTGATTCATGATGTAAGCTCGTCTGGGGTTCTTAACGCAGGTTAGAGAGGAGTGTACAGGGAGCGTGCTGGGAGCGAGCGTGGTGTAGGCTCAGACATAAAACAGAAATGTTTCACATCCCCTTGGAAGTTGGAGCTACAATAAAATACCCTGCAAGCACTCGTCGGTTGCGCGAGCACTCACCAGAAACAACGAATGGCTGACGTTGTGTCCCAAGTCACAGATGTAGAAACACTATTGACACAAGCCTGATAGATTGTTTGCCGCGTATCAGGAAGCAAGCGTGACTCTACATCCCAAAGGCAATTAAGAACCGATTAGAGTTAATTTATACAAATATTTCTCAAACGCAGAGTCACCCTGGAGGCAAAAATGCCAATTAGTTGTGGTAAACCCCAACGGGCAAGGTCAAGCAACCGGAGCGTTTCTTAACAGAACATTTGACTCAAACACGGCGGAAAAGACGAGCAATCAGCCAAATCACAGCACACTGCCAGTAAACCATTTTTACCCAGAACACCTCTTGATTTTGAGTTTGTTTTCCAGTCCAATAGAGTGAAAGTGACCCTGGATCAAATCTGAATGAAAGAGGTTCTTGAAGGTGAAGTGAATAACATTGATAATCTCGTTATGATGCTATTTTTTTTTGCTGGTTCCACTTGACATGCACGACTCAGTAATGACCCAAAAGAAGTTGACCTGGCCACCAAAGTCTCCAGATCCCCACCAGATCGACCACCACAAGGATCTGACTTGGATCTGACCCATTGAGGCAAGGACACAAGACCTCTGGGAGTGCACCAGGACTTCGGTGGTGGATCCAGTTGGTTGCAACGTTGGTCCTCCAAGATCAGATTGAGTTCTTTGGGAATTAGGAGGTCAGGTTGATGCCTCGAACTCTCCTCGGCCATTCCTGAGCGGGTTTCTTGTGGTGTAGCTGGCCAAAGACATCGGGGAGTGCTGTTGCCAGGCAGTTTACTTGGTTTGCAGCGTTGTTTTGTAGTTGGTGATGGGCGTAGGGTTAGGGTTACCAGCAACTAAAGTTTCTAATTTTATTTCAACAGAATGAGCATTACGTCATCTGTTAGTCCTTTTAACGTTGTGGCTCATTGGCGTATATTCTTTCAGTGAGATTTCTTGTCAAGCTAGCAAGTAGGTAATTGGCTCAGTAATGACCCGAAAGAAGTTGACCTGGCCACCAAAGTCTCCAGATCCCCACCAGATCGACCATCGCAGTGGATGTGGATCTGACTTGGATCTGACCCATTGAGGCAAGGACACAAGACCTCTGGGAGTGCACCAGGACTTCGGTGGTGGATCCAGTTGGTTGCAACGTTGGTCCTCCTAGATCAGATTGAGCTCTTTGGGAATTAGGAGGTCAGGTTGATGCCTCGAGCTCTCTTCGACCATTCCTGAGCAGTTTTTTTGTGGTGTAGCTGGAAAATCGTCCTTCTGGAGAGGCCAAAGACATCGGGGAGTGCTGTTGCCAGGCGGTTTACTTGGTTTGGTTTGGTAGTTGGTGATTGGCGTTAAGTGGCCTCCACATGAATACCAGCAACTAAAGTTTCTTATTTTATTTCAACAAGATGAGCATTACGTCATCTCTTAGTCTCATCGGCGTATATTCTTTCAGGGAGATTTCTTTTTATTGCTAGTCAAGCTAGCAAGTAGGTAATTGGCTCTAGCTCATTCTGGATATAACTCTTTTATCCCTCGCAATCTCTCTTCTGTGATTATGGAACCAAAAATAAGCCCAGAATCTGTAGAGGCAGCGGTGCATTGTATAAATGTAATCAAAGGGACTTCACCGAGTCTAAAGAGCAACAGTCGTTCTGCACCTCAAAGCAAACTCCCTCCATCGACACAGCTGCGTCTGATAATGAATATGTTCAGATGCGGTGACAGCTCGGCGCCGAGCTGAGTGTGTTACATCAACCGTTAGTGTCGCCGAAGTTACAGTTATGAAGAAATCCCCATTAACCGCATCATACTGTCAACGTGAGCCACTTAAAACAAATTGTCCCACTTATTGAACATCACACCTGTCACGCTAAACTGCTTTGTTAGCTTGATCTACTTATCATTAATGTCTGTCAGCAAAACATTACCTTTTGTCACACACAGATTAGCCACTCGAAGCGCCGATACCCGTTAATTAGAGTGTAACAATGGGGGCGAGCGGATCATTTAAAAACCAGGGGACACGTCAGACATTTTGATTAACAGGATTGGGAGTTTTTGACACTGAACTCTGGTGTTGATCCATTTAAATAAACAAAAAACGATAAAGTTGATTGAATGTAAAAATATGTTGATTGCAATTACTATCACACCTTTTCAGCTACACTCACTCAGTGAGAAAACGTCCAGCACATCCTCTCCCCAGTCGTTCTGATGCTGACGGGCTTAGCAGCAGTGACAGAACTAGAGCAGTTCTGACCAAAAAAAAAATCATTTTCCTCTTCTTCATTACTGCTCGGAGACGAGGTCAGAGCAGCATATTTCCTGATATCTTTAGCATTAAGAAAATTGACTATATCCTGCAAGGGAGTCTGAAATAAAATATAGATTCTTCTCTCGGCTCTATTTTCTGGTACCAAAACTATGAGCTGCAGCGCTCTGTGACAGAGAGCGACTGTTATACATTAATTCCACTCATGGGCCTGAAGTATTTGTCACATCCAGAGCTGATATGTTCACTTTTGTGCAGAGTAATGTCTGGAAAAAGGAGCCCGGTCTGTGCCAACGCTATGATGAGAACCTAATGTGGTGTAAGAAAGTGAGGAAAAGCAGTTTAGGGTAATTTCTGCTCATTTTTCTACTAACAGATATTTGCATATGAAAGCAGAATAAGTAAAGGACTTTGGATTTTAGTGTCTGAAGCATCTTGGTCTCTGTTTGTAGTCTGAGTAGTACTGACCCATCCCGCTTAACCGAGCTTTGGTTGCATGCAGGTAAACAGTCCATGTGGAGTACAGTCTTAAGTTGCTCAACGGACTTGAACAATGATCGGTGTTGGGCAAACCAAACGCCAGAACAAACGTTGGGAATGTATGTTTCTGCAAACTTTACTTTTCTTTAGGTTCAATTTTCACTTCTGTTTTGGGACAATGCTGTGCTCGTGGTCTGGTTAGGTTTAGGCACAAAAGCCACTTGGTTATGGTTCAGTAAAGATCAGTTTCTGGCTTAAAACACCCGGTCAGACACGGCCAGAATATGATATGAGGTCTCCTTAAAAATATCCACCGGTGTCATGCTTACAAATACTGAAAGGCAGTCTCGAACTGCGGTCACTGGCTTGGCAGCCTTCTCTCTTGGTCCTCACTCCACCACCGAGCTGTACACATCCCAACTTGAAAGTCGGCTCATATACATGTAGTGTGATTGTTATACATGCAAAAGTCTTTATGGTGCTTAAGACATCTACAACTTTGTCAGTGGTTTCTGGATCTTATTCTCGCAACTGAGCTGTGCACTGATGAAGAAGTTTTCTCTGTGTGTACACTGGAGGCTAAATCATTGTCAGACAGTTGTTGATGGGTTCTGAGAGTGTTTTCTTCTGCTGGCACCGTCTCCTAAAGGCCCCACGCTGGTCTTAAAGCTGCTCTAATTGATGTTTTTATATTGGATCCGATGACTATATGTGACGTGTAAGGGGTCGCTCTTTATGATAGCTCTGAAAATATCACTGTACACTTCCTGCTCTACGCTCCTCATGGGGATCGGAAGGTCGCTAATTCGATTCCCCTGGTCTGCATGTCAAAGTGTCCTTGGGCAAAGTACTTAAACCCCAAACTGCTCCTGATGTGCTGGTCGGCACCTTGCATGGCAGCCACCACCATCAGTGTATGAATGTACGATGAAATACTGTTCAGACCACTCCTGGAGTCAAGAACACAATAATTTCTACCCACTTCACTTCAAAAGAGCTACAAAGGGACGAAATGTCCTAAGATATAATACATGATTGGATCCATCACAGTGTACCTGATAATGGTAAGCAACATTAGTCATATCCAAACCATAATAACCCTTGAAATAGAAGAATAGGTGAACATTTTCAGAGGAGGTCTGGAGCTAAATCTTGCGCAGATATTCTTGCTTTAGTCCAAATGAAATGAAATGAAAAATACTTGATGATGCAACGTTAAGAAATTTACCTGTGGCTCTCGCCCCAGGCTGGCCCCTCCCCCTACGGCGACCACGGGAACCCCCGTCTGGGCGGAGACGAACTCCAGCATGGGGGCCAGAGGGGCGCGGTTCGGCGGCGGCGGTCTCTCCTCCTCGAACACCAAACCCTGGAAGTAAAAAACAAAAAACAGGTCGCACAGTGAAACAAAAGCAGCGTTACATCAGACTCATTTCATAAGCTCCTCATCAGACTTCTATTCATCAGAGCTGCAGTTTCTTTTATTCTAACGCACCACGAGAATAAATTAAAGGCGGAACGAGTGAGCAGAACGTCCTGGGACCATGTGAACGTTCACATCCTGTTCACGGTTCTTCGGATAACATCTCCTTCTAGTAAAGACTTTATTTTCTCACCCTGCCAACAAATATCTGAAGAAACTCTTTCTAAAGAGTTTAATGAAGTAATGAAACAACTGCTGGAGGCTTTTAAAAAGGGGACTGTTGGGCCGCTTTGATTGCCAATCAATGTTCACAGAGATAAGATCGGGCTTTAAGTCCCTGTAGTGGACTGGCATCCTGTCAGGAGGAGAGTGTGTGTTGTAGCTGTACAGCTTAAGCTGCTTTACACCACAGAAACAACAGATAAGCTCGGGGCTTACGGGCCACCTCAGCTCCTCCACGGGCTCACTAACATGCTGGAAACATGCTGAACCGCTGCCGCAAACAAGCAGAGTTCTGGATGAATGTTTTGGTAATTTTGACGTGATTACTTTTCAAGAAAGATCCGTCAGCGGCGGTAATAAATTACGGATAAACGCGTGCAGTTCTGGCAATTGCCATTACTTTTCTGTAATGATACGAGGCGGCGCGATCGTGATTCGAGGCTGCCTTGATGACTTAACGCTTGTTTTCCTGTTGCAATTCAGAGGGAGCAAATTGAAGTTAAGTGTAGCCGACAGCTCAATTCTCGCAGGGAAGCATTTGATATGCAAATAGACAGGACCTGGAAATAAGACGGTTACTTTAAAGAGTTAATGTCACACATGATCGTAGACGTTTAGAGCGAGACTCGTCCACCGTTCTGCTATGAAGACAAACAGACAGCTCATATAAACAGATACACAAATAATGCATCATATAGGAATGAATGAAGAAATGAATGAATGAGTGAATGAATGAATGAGCGGTGGTGCGTTCAGTTACCTCTGTCAGCATCACATGCAGCTCTCACAGCTGAGGCTCAGATCTGCTCCTCTCATACGATGAATGAATGAATGAGTGAACAAACAGGACAGTGAACATGAACATGAAGAAATAAAGGACAGTTTGCATTTTGGTAAAAACAGCTGAATTAACAAAAAAAAGCAACAACAATATGCTGAATCTCCAGAGCGGTGTCCTTCAGTCATCTCCTTGCTGTGACACACCTGATTCAGATGAATGAGTTGTTATCAGGCGTCAGCAGAGCAAAGTGACGAGCTGATCATTTGAATCAGGTGTGTTGGAGCAGGGAAACATCTAAAACATGCAGGGCCCGAGGACCAGTGTTGAAGGAGATCTGAACGTGGAAAGCTATTTGGCTCGGCCCAGTTAATCAAGCTGATGTAGCGTTGATGTCAACACAGAAGAGAGATCAGAGCGAATCCTCCCACGATGTTTAGATCCACCGTACGGGAGCGTTACGGCTTCCCGATTAGCTACAGCAAAAACGGACAAGAGTTAAGGGGAAGTCTGTGAATATTCTCATTCATCCAGGTCATAGTTATCTCAAGGAAATTGAATCGAAGGCTTCAGCCTCTTGGATGAGAGGTGAAACGTCTTCAAGACAAAAACCAAATCCAGTTGCGTTCGATTGATCCAATTCAATTTCCTTGAGATAACTATGACCTGGATGAATGATCCAGCAAATCCAGTTGCGTTCGATTCAATTTCCTTGAGTTAAGGGGACTGGATAAAAACGCTGGTGTGTCTCTGAAAACACCTCAAACATGCTACTTTATTAAAACGATATCTCGATTACAAGACTTCGACAGTGTTCAGGCAGCCTCTCACTGCTGGTTCTGACCACCAGAAGCAAACCAATAACTAATATTAAAGAAGTGTTTAACGATGCGGATATGTGACCAGCTGTACAAAATACAGAATTTAAGCAGCGATCGAAGTGCTTGAACTCTGCTTCTATGTCTCACGTGTCTGTTGTGGACAAGCTGCAGTTGTCGACAGGTCTGAGTGTTACGATGGAGCATTACTGACATTTGTAATGTATGTTTTCTTATTGACAATGTGAGCTTGAGTGCCTTAAGATTAATGGCAAGTCTTCATTTCTTCAAAATAAATGACAAAGACGTTCTGCACTGAATATGAACCGAATCGTGACCCTGAGACGGAGGCACGTACTAAACCGTGACTTTTGTGTTTTGTTACACCATCTCCGCCTCCTCTCGCTGTGTGGAAAAAAATGAAGCCAAACTATAATGGATACGAGCGCTGCCATATTGTGCTGATGACATATTAAGAGCCGGAGTCCGTGCGGTAGTGATGAGGGCTGGAGCCAGCTCATTTCACGAGCAGGGCTCAGCTGTCAATCATCATGTTTTAGCCCCTTTTTATAGCATCAAATAACTAAATAAAACCAAACTTATGAGGGAGATGGATGGCTGAACGTACATCAGCATGACAAGCTACTTAAAACGACGGAAACCATCCAGAAGTGTTGATGTTTTGGCTTCGTAGTCGCTGTGTTATACACATTATTGGGAAAGTTACCAGATCTGTAAATGTTGATCTCTTACAAACACTGAATAACTGCAGCAGTGAGATCTCAGCAGTGGTGGACAGTAACGAAGTAAATTTACTTGAGTACTGTACTTAAGTACAGTTTTTGAGTATCTGTACTTTACTTGAGTATTATTTTTGGGGGATACTTTTACTTTCACTCCACTACATTTGAAGGACAAATATTGTACTTTTCACTCCACTACATTTCTATTGATGCTCTCGTTACTCACTACTTTTGAACTTACGTCAGCTGATGATTTTTTTTTATATTAATTTTTTTTTCAATATTCTGAGAAAATAAACTGTTTCTGCTGATTCGTGTATGGTTTGTCTTAGTCGTATTGCCGTACCTGTACTACGTCATGCTATACAATCCATACAATGGAGGAAGAAACTGGAGAAACAAACATGGAGAAACTCCCACCGAGCACCCGTGGCCTTATCTCAAACCCATGTTTGAGATTTTTGTCACAAAAACTGATTTGTTTCAGATTAAATGTTTGTTGTGCTTACAGCGAACAAATTATATCACGGCTTACAAAAACTCATCTTCCAACCTGAAAAAGCACGTTGCAGTATGTAAAGTAGCTACTGACGTTAGCTAGCTTAATGTTTGTTAAATGGCAGATGAACATTTTAAACGTAACTGTATGAGCTTGTAGTATCATAATTTTTATACGGTTTAAAAATATGGCAACTGTTGCAGTGCAGTCGAATGATTAAGTTGACTTTCTGTTCATGTTTTTTATACAATTCATATCAAAGAATCGCATCAGTGTATTGTATAATGACAATAAAGCTACTTTTCTTTCCTGTATTTCCTGAGATATTTTTAAAATACTTTTACTCAAGTAATTTTTTAAGCAAATACTTTAGTACTTTACTTAAGTAATATTTTGACTAAGCTACTTTTACTTGTATTGGAATAATATTTGACAAGGAGTATCTGTACTTTTACTCAAGTAGTGAAGTTGTGTACTCTGTCCACCTCTGGATCTCAGGTGGACAGGTGTAGGTTGTACCTGCAGAGGTGTGGTGGCCAGCAGCTCACACAGCTGCAGCAGCAGGCTGCCCGGGCTGCTCTCGTTCACCGTCAGGTAGATGACGTTGGCCTGTCCCGACGGCGTCATCACCGTCTCCCCCACGAGCGCAGCCAGCGACAGGGATGACGAGGAGGAGGAGGAGGAGGAAAACGAGGCCATCGCAGCCGCTCCTTCCAGAAAAGCTGAATCCGTTACTCCCTTTCCTCCTCCTCCTCCTCCTCCTCCCGGACCGTTTCCCGGCCCAGGCCCCGGCCCCGGCCCCTGCCCCGGCCCTGACCCCGGCCCTGACCCCGGCTCACCAGCCCCCGCACCTCCCACCACCGCCGTCTCCGGGAGCAGGGAGGAGCCCGAGTGGACCACAGCGATGTTGACGCCACCAGAGTCCCTCTCTCTCTCCCGGGGCCGGAGCAGCAGGGGGGGCGAGGGGCGTGCAGGCCCCGTGCAGGCCAGGACAGCCAATAGCAGTGAGAGGGCGGGCCTTGGGGCCACCATGGGGTAAAGGGAGGGCCAGTGGCAGCTGTCGGATGGGGTTTGGCAGGTGAGGCCAGGTGGGATTCGGGGGTTTTTTGGGGGTTAGTGGGTGACGTCTGTGGGGGAGGAGGGAGGGAGGAGAGGGGCTCACAGTGCTTCACCTGATGAGGACAGGAGACCCTGCAGAGGAGACAGAGGAGAGGAAACACCGTGTCATGATTCTGTCATCAATAGTTATATATCTGAGTGAGACAGGTGATTCATGCAGCCGTTATAAAGCACAATTCTCCAGTTAACAGTGTAAATAAACGACACCTACTCATCCCTGTGTGCTCAGACGTCTTAATTATGTGTATTTTCCTAATAATTAAATCCTGCTGACACGAAGGATTAAACGGGGCAACTTTAAAAAGTTAACAGATAAGGATTTGTCGGAGCGCGGTGCACAAACTTCAGAGCGATCGCTGTTTATCAACCGAGATGTCGTCGGAATCAAAATGAGGATCTCGCGGATTAGCACTTTAAACACACTGATGATACTGTAAATACAAGGTGGGTCTGAAGTCTCGAGAGGAGCATGGCGGCTTTTTATTACTTCAATCTTACCGAGGTGTCAGAATTAACCTTTCGGGATGATCTCAGAAAAATGACTAAATGAAAATGTGTGAGTCTGCAGGGCGATGGGAAGATGATAAGGTCCTGAGAAGTGAGATGCATCTTTCCCGTAAATATCTCTTTTCTTTTCCCCTCCGGACTGTTAAGACAATTTGTGTTTGCACTCAGGACAGTGATAGTATAAGGGGGGTTTGTCAGGTAAACATAGTTTCAAATGGTTTCTTATTGTGCGTCAGGTGTAATAAATACTATGCTAGATAAGCTAAATTACTACACAACCCCAATAAACCAACAAATGTTCCATCGGATCGAAAGTCCATTTGTCCAACAAGCTGTTATCCTGCAAACAAACGGCCATTGCTCTGAAAACAGACGCTCTGTGTGTGTCGGCTCTGTCCGTGGTGCTGAATCTGCCGGGTTTGGTCCCTTGATAGGCCGTCGTTCTGGTCTCACACCGAACCACAAACCCAAACCTAACATTATTATATCAGTGGCAACAAACAGGATTTTGGAGCGTTGGGTTTTGTAGTAGAAATTTCACTTAAGTCAAACACTTTTTTGCAGTCGTTTGCACAGTGGGTGCAGAAATACATTGTTGTGAAATACATTCTGGAAAACTAAATATAGGAAATGCAAAAGAAGAAATTATGCAGCAATGTACAGAGTCATGACTGCTTGGAACTCACTTCCCAAACATTTTGAACAAACCATTATTATTGAATAACATCTCTTAAATCTCTCATATACTAATTATGAAATTGTTATTAATAAATGAACTTATAAATGAATAAAGAGTAATATGGTAGTAAAACTACTACGTAATAAACACAGCTATATAGTATTTAATTATATATAACATCTAGCTTTAAGTAATGGATATTAAATGTAAAGATGAAATAATAATATCTCCTAAATGGATACATATGGAGATTATTACTATTAATTTACTATTAAAAATATAGAATAATATGTTAGTAAGGCATATTAACTACTACCTAATGAATATAGCTATAGTGTATTAAATTATGTAGAAAATCTATCTTTAAGTAAGGGATATTAAACATAAAGATTATTATTATTTATTTTTGTTTTTATTTTGTTTATTTTTGCGTCACTATTCCCATTGTCAACTCTTTAAGTTTGCTTTAATTTAAGTTGTATGTACTGTATATTATATGTCGGACCCCAGGAAGAATCGCTGCAGTTACTATCCAAATAAAACAATAAACAATATAGAAATGAATAAGTTTAAAAGTTAAATAGCAGAATTAATACAAAGGTAAATATATATAGCGAGTGAAAACAGATATATCACTTATGTCATTTTCTATACATTAATATATAAAATGGACTCATGTCTTGGTAACTAGTGGACATTTACTGTGTGTGGATAGAATTCAGACGCAGCGAGTGAATCTAAAGAAGTCAACAGAAGAGAAAAAGAGGACAGTATGCAGGTCAGGTCACATCCTCTGAGAGATAAAGTGCAGAATGGTGGTATTCATTTCTAAAATGTGTTTTTTTTTTCTTCTTCCACAACCCGGCTCAGTCTGAGGTCTGAGTCGCAGCACGCCGGCGCACAGATGGACCCAGAGGAGCCGGCAGGAGCAGGACCACAGAGAGTAAAGTGGTGAGTACAAGCAGAATGAAGAAGCAGAGAAAGCCCTGCAGGTGATGAGGGGATAGGAGATGAAGGAAGGCGTGGATGGAGTGGAGGTTCAGCTGCAGCCGGAGGACAGATGCAGTGTGTGTTTGTAAGGTAGAGCAAAAGGGAACAAAATGAGAGCTGCATATGTATGAGAGCGAGGCCGAGCGAGAGGAAGGAAGGTGCAGAGAGTTTGTGTGCAGCAGAGACCAAACAGTGTGAGTCTGAACAATGAGACTCGTGCTACAGTATATAACGATTCCTGGGGATGGAAAACAATCTGTGCACAATTTGACATAATCGGCAAGTCCAAATGTTCTGGCTGAGCTCGAGACGCACTGAAAATAAAATCACTACAGAGAAATTTTCTGCAATAAATTCTCTCCACGGCCGGCCTCCAACTCCATGTTCTGACTGGATTTCTCAACAGGAATCCTGCGGAGATTTTACGATTCCCATCTTCATTTCCGATGATGTCACTGCACTCGCTGTAAAGTCATTCTTCTCTACATTATTAAAACACGGAGGAGTTGGTGAATATTTCGTGCTTGTGCTTTATTTTTGCACAGCCAACCAGCACTGCCAATTACTTTGCATAACTGTAAAGTATGAAGATTGTTGAGGGAATTAACTCTCTCACTTTTTTCAGATAAAAGTATATTATTGCAGTTATATCACCAGTAGCTGTAATACAACATTAAATCAGTCTATATGCTGATGATGTAACCGTGTATTTTTACAAATTATTTAAAGATTGAGGGTTTTTTTTTTTTTACTATTTGTAATTACAATGGTAAAAAAAGGCAGTGTGGGCTGTTTAATTGTTTTACTATGAATTGTTTAATATCTATTGTGGTCTATAATTACATACGGACTGTATTAACTTCTCTGTAGATATGAAGATTTGAAGGTTGAGGTATATTGGTTATTGGTATTCTTCACCTTATTCTTTTTGTGGTAACATTTAAAATGTATGTACTGCTGTCTGGTTCTGGTTTATATAAATCTTGATAAATAAATATCTGCATATGCAAAGGATAGGATTTTGGTACTGGAAACATTCTTGCCTCCATTTGTGGTTGAACAGTGTTGACCAATCACATTTGAGCAGGCATAGGTCTAAATATACCTCTGCCAAGTAGCTATTAATTTAATCAAGCTAAATCCAACATTAAATAAAACACATGTAATCAGCCAGGATTGTTATTTGATTGCATCATGTTGTACTGACTCACAGACACTAGACACCTAAATAAGCTTTTTCAGCAAAATTCATACATTATTAAAGGTCCTATTTGTAAGAAAACTAGATTTTTCACTCTCAATCCCAACTTGTTAGTAAAATGGCGCTGTGGGATGCTGGTCGACCCGTCCTACAATCCCAAAGCATCAATTTTTGATGAGTTCAAAAATCCACTTATCTTACAAATAGGACCTTTGACGAAAATGTTAAACAACTCCCTTGTTGCAAAATAAAAGAAAGACAGAAAATGATAGCTGTCCCTTTATTACAGATCCACATTAAAAGTTAATTGGGTCTATTCTGGTCGAGACCCATCAAACCAACCAACCAACACACAAACAGTCATTGGGGAAAACATAATGTCCGAGGTGGAGGTAATAATGAAAGCGCCATCATCACCACCATCATTATCATGTAACAGCAATGTGAAAGTGCACCGACCATAACCTGGGTGTACTTCCACATCACTTCCACACAGCGAGGTCTGCAGAAACAAGATCTCCTGTTGAATTTAAAGTTACCGTAAGTGGGCGACCTGACCATGAACACGTCCGTGGTTCTGGAAGCTGCAGTAGCCTAAAGGGTTCCACACTTTCACACATCTGGGAGCTGCCCAGCGCTCACACAAACACCTATTGACTGCTAACAGATCGGGGTTAACCATCTTGCTCGAGGGCGCCTCCACAACAGAAGTTTCTTTTTTTTTTTGTGCTATGCTCAGCTCTTCTGAGGATGCTTTATACAGTGTACTTTACGCTATAGGCTGCAACAATAAAGTTGTTTTGGTAGCAGGGTTGTTTGTGAGTCACTGGCAATGACCTGATGAGTCGTATGAGGATGTCATGGTGACTCACGAGGAGGTGGTTGGGGTTATGGAAGAAGCATGTGTCAGGCTATAATGACCATTCAGTCCTCCAGCACGCAGATGATTGGACGCTGTTAGTCAGCTGATATTCACACAGCTGAGGAAAGAGACTCCGGTTGTAAAGCATGAATGGAAACAGCTGATGAAAGAAACTTTCGCTGCTACAGAGCTGTGCTCAATTTGTGGTTTTGCCTCATCAGGTACTATCGAGTGAACTCGTAGACACAATGTGGTCGAGCACTTCATGAAACTAACTCGATCTTTCAACACACACTCTGCCAGCACGAGGCTGATACAACCACCGACTGATGTCAAGTCATGTCACATCATGTGTCAGAAGAGATTCAGCGGCTGGAAGGGCGTACCAACAAGCAGCATCATCTAAATACAATACACAGGCAGAACAGCGCTGTCAGATTTGTTGCGAGATATCTTATCTGAACAGCTTCATCATTAGCTGTCCTGCAGAAGCTCTTTGTCTCTCTCTCTTATCTCCCCTTGTATTTTTTCCACCGCTCAAAGGCGTTTAGTTCAGAAACCTTTCGCACCGTTGACAGGAACCTCTATCGACTTTAACAGAAATTGCTCAGCGTACCGAGACAGAAGAAAGAGTCAAGTAAGTAATTCTAAAAGGTGGCAAAGTTAATTCTGGAGACAGATCGTTTTCTTGATTCGCAGGTTGTCAAATTCCAGCACTTTGGGTTGGTGTTCGGTGTGAATACCAATTTTGGTGTTTGAAAGTCTTGACTCTACAGACGACATAGTATTCTATATTGTTACAGCACAAGCATTAATATAAAGGGTACAAATTGAGAAAGTACACACTTGAACATTAGACACTATTTAAAAGGAACAGTTCATCCAAAAATTTAAATTCATGTCAATGAATTTAACCAATTTGACCATGTCGATGGAAAGTTTGGTGAAGTCTCGTAGTCCACGAAACATTTCTGGAGCTTCACAGCAAAACAGCGTTGCAGCGTTCTACTAAAACTAGTAGCTGGGGAGTTTAAAAATGTAAGAGAACACAAAAGAAAGAAACATAAACTACTGAAAAAGACACATAAAATTACTCCAAATAACTCGTCCAGCTTAATCAAAGTCTCTAAGAGTCCCCAGTATCTAAATTTGTGGTTGAGCTTGTGCAACCGATTCAGATGAGGCACTTAGCAGCTACAGTGAATATTTAGGCGAGTGTAAACAACGTCTTTTCATATTTCAGGGCTTCCATGGACTTGGATTACACCAGGAAAGCTGTAAGGAGCCATTTTATGTTTCTTTTTGGTAGCTGTAACGTTTAAAAGCAAAGTCCACGTCTATTTCATTTGTTTAGGAGAAAGCAGCGCTGCTGTTTCAGTCCCAGAAGGTTCCCGTTGTAGTTTGTTTTTTGGGGGTGTTTTTACTTTCCCTCCAAATAACCTCATCTGTGTCACTGATTTCACCAGTTTCCCTCTAAAGTTTTCATCAACCTCCAGAGGAGAAAAAAGGTTTGAAATGTCTTTTCAGCTTTAAGTTACGAATTGTGACGATAACAGCGAGAGCAAGACAGCAATCTGGTCCATTACTGTCGAGAGAGAAATTTGGATTTCTGTCGCCGAGGTAAAAACGGACTCATGTGAAATAACGTGAATAACGGTGATGGAAAGGGCAGAATCTAATGGATCGTGGAAGTGAATGACAGCTTTAGAAGGAGCCATATGTTTTTCTCAGCTGGAGGAATTGACAGAAGCGGGGGTGACTCAGCGCTCATTGTTCATGTACAATATGGAGAAAATCAAAGACCCGCGGCTCAGCTCGGCTCAGCTCAGGGTAAACAGCACTCACGGCTGCCTGTGAAGACACCATGGTGGTGTTTGTGGAGCACAAAACAAGGCGTGCAGGAAGTCTAGCCTTCCGGTGCCAAGAACCTGCCAGCTGAAAAGAAACTTTCTCCAAACCATACTCGCCAACTCTCATTGCCTTTCTTGCTGGTTTTCTCCGGGGGAACTTATTTTCCTGTATTTGTCCTAATTTACACCTTTTTATTTCTTTATTAGGAGTTATCACAACCTCTCTCTGGCACTGTACAGCATGTGATCTATTACTGACAGACTGAGTAACGGAGAAGAGAAAGAAATACTCAGACGACCTGGAAAGAAGAACTGACATTTCTCCTGGAAAGCTTTTCAATATTTTTTATAAGATCTGTCGCATCATTTCTGATCACAGGGGTCGCACTGACATCAGTCACCATCACGAGGCCAACAAACATCAGTAGAGTGATGTGCACCGACCCAGCGGCCTGGATATAACATCAGGTAACAATTTAAAACCACGTCACGTTCACATTTAATGCTTAATAGCCACCTTTCTCATCGGGAGGTGGAGGGGATGGTGGAGGGCGTCATTACAAGGCTGCCAAACGGTTGACGGCAGTTTGAGTCACGCCGCTGGACATTTTTGAGGACACCTGCGGACATTTCCAGCCGTTCAAAACCAGCGATTTCTCACTGGAGGTTGGACCAAATCCATCTGTGATTTTGGCGACCAAAGCCAAACGATGATGTTTTCCAAATCTAACCAAGTGGTTTTTGTGCCTGACCCAAAGCAGCCGATAATAACAGAGCTGTGACTAGAGAGAAAAGTAAAGTTTACGGAACTCAAACAAAAACCCAGCTTTGGTTTTTAAAATCCTGCCTGCCTGAGGTCTCCAGGTGGGCGAGTTTGCTCCGGACCCGAGTGACACTCCGGCATCAGCAGTCAAGTTTTAAATTTCTTCAAAGGTCACTCCTCTAATAAATGTCTTTTCACAGAATAATATGAGGATAGAAACCTAAAAGCTTTCCACTCCACAGGCTGCTCAACTATCTGTGTTTCAGGGTCGCTGAAGGAAAAATGCAGCAATACAAGCAACCGAAGACGTAATTGTCTCCGTAAACAGCTGAACCAGAGCGTTAAGATAAAGGATTTTTTCCACCTCGCAGTCTTGACCCATTTCAAGGATGTCGAAACTCTTCTAATGCCGAAGAGAAGGCCGGCTGTACAAACTGTACAGAGCGTTGTGCTCATCCTCAGTGCCAGACTTAAAATACTTTCCACTTTCTCTATGTGGAAAAGCATTTCATCGACACATAAATGGCTCCGTGATGCCAAAGAACTCAAAACTGATCCAAGACTCTCAGAAAGTCTTGTTGGATTGGACCGTAGTTTCCAGCGGCTACAGACGTCTGGCTTGATTCAACACAAAGGTGCAGCTGAAGCATTTGCATGTTGAAGAGTAGAAGATCAAAACGAGACAAGATCTGCAGCAATTCCCATAACTGCCTCACGCCTTGGCTGACTGATGCTGAGGACTAACGGATGATTGGATTTTTTTTCCTCGCCGCTCACCACGAGGTTGCTGAATTTCTCATCAGCTCGGTGAACTTTAGGCAGCCTGTTTGAAGAGCTAGGTTTTAGGATTGTCAGAGGAGCGGGGTGTTGCTCCGAGGCCTGAGAAAATAAGCACTTTAAAGAGTCTTCTCCCATTCAGCACGGCGTACCTGAACGCCTCATTCATGAAACAGACCACAGACCTTGGTGCTGTGTCTGAGGGACATCAACATCCTGCAGCTTCAAGTATTTGTTATATTTTTCTTCTTCTCCTTTCTCTACTGTTGGCTCTTTTTCAAGGTTTGGACTACAGTCGGCTCCTCAAGCTTAAATTAATCCTAAACAGAAGTGTTTCCAACTTTGAGACAGACTGGGGAAGACTTTCCAGTTTCAGCAGGATACTGTACCTCTGTGCTTGACTGTTATTTGATGGTCTCCAGTTGGACTAATGTAATGTACTTGCACATTAAATGGGATTTTCTCTTTACACTATATATCAACAAATATCGACTTTTCCCGTCTTCATACCGACCCTATAAAGTTTCCATCTGTATACATAAACAATGTTGATGTTCTGGTAGTTTATGGGTCAATATGAGAACAAAACAAAACAAGATCAGAACTTTCTGTCACGTTTGTTTTGTCAAGTTTCTGTTTCATTTTGTTTAGTTCTAGTCACTTCCTGTTTTATTTTGTAGTTGTGTTTCACGTCTCGTCTTCCCTGTTCTGTTTTGATTACCTGCAACTGCCCTCTTGTGTCACTTCATTGTTTGTTTGTGTTCATCTTCGTGTCCGTCATGCCATGTTGCCTGATTTCTCTCGGAAAATTAAAGACCTTTTTGAATCCCTGCAACCTTGATCAGTCGTCCGTGCATCTGGGTCCTTCACCACGTCTACGACCCCCTTCTTTGAAAAACCAGGACTTAAATACATGACACAAATGAGGGAACAAGACACAGGTGAGACACAAGAGGGCAGGTGCAGGTAATCAAAACAGAACAGGGAAGACGAGACGTGAAACACAACTACAAAATAAAACAGGAAGTGACTAGAACTAAACAACATGTGACACTTTCCTTTTTCACCAGTAAACTCCACAAAGAAAACTGCAAATATAACAAAAGTTTTGCACCGGTGTTTCCGTGTGTACCGGCGTCAGAGTCGCTATAGATGAAAATATAATGGAGGCTGAAGGATCTGCACAGAAAGCCTGCATGTGAATCATACCTGTTATGCTACATAGCCTTAATACCAGCCATTAGTCATGTTGTTGGCCTTGGCTGTTCGCTCTGTGCAGGCTCAAGCTGTTGACACTCATCAGCCTCGGAGAACGGAGGAGCAGTCTGAGCGCTGCCGGCTGCCAAGCAGCCGAGCCAGACAGCTGGCAAGGTGCTGGCACGCTCGCCGCCGTCACCGGTTGGATGTCCGTTTGGAGGAAACGGTAAATGCTGGTCGTCCTGGTTGCCTGGTGTTGACAGATCCCGCATGTCGCCTATTCGTGTATTTTTATACCTCTCCATAAATACAAGGCTCTAAATAAAAGATATTCCGCCAGATATTTGCAGACTGATCGATGGTGATAACGGCTGCTTATTATCTTTTTGCTCCAATCCTCCGAAAACTGTTATCTTCTCTTCAAACCTCGCCGCTGCATTGACCCACTTTCCCATCAGCTATTAAAATCTCATCTTGTTTTATGACGTCTTATCTTTTCACAGGACGCGATTATCTCCTCGGTATCGATTAAAGTCTACACGTGTGCCGCAGACAGTTTGTCTGTTTGAGCGGTGAAAGAGCAGAGCTATCGAAACATCTTTTCTTACGTTTTCTTGTTCACCGTCGCACAGTCCCGAACCTGCTTTCAAAGTGACAACAAGTAGTTGCTGGGTTTTTTTTTCTGAGAGTGGTGAATAAGTAATTTAGCACTGACCCCTGCAACCTCAGCTTGTTCCACTCTCTAAAAAGAAATCACTTTTTGGACTTTTATCTTTTCTTATCTTGCAGAGAAAGGCTCTACATGAGGCCTTGGATGATTGTGCACTTACCAAACTCTGAAAAATGAAAGTACTGAATGAAACACGTGGAGATCTTCAACAGCTTTGCTTGTTGACATGTTCACTCGTTCTTTCAGTCACGGCTGATTTAAACACTCGTGTTGTAACTACAGACAGTTTGTTAGTAAGTTAGTGAGATCCTTTATACAGTTTCACAGTGTTGAACCTCGCCTCATCTTTGCTTGTGAACAAATCTTTCGAGGATGCCTCTTTCATACCCGGTCAGGTCACCAATGAACCTTTTGCAGAGTTGTCTCCAAAAATAACACAAGTACCGAGCAAACACACGTCTGGAAAGTCAACCCACGCCATCTGCATCCATGGTTTTGTGAATCAGTTTATACTCTGGGTTATATAAAGGTGGATGGTGCTACAAGCTGTGATTGATAAGTTCATGGCCAAAGGTAGAAGAAGTCTATTTCAGAAAACTTGGTTGCATTTTGGTTTTCGAGCACACAGATCCCTTCTTTTGTACAAATCTTTCTACTGGACCTCCAGAAAAATGCTCCACAGCAGCATGAATGTCACCATTACTGTCAAAATGTGCAAAATGCTATATGTTGGGGAACAACAGTCGTCCGAGGCGTCACATCAGGTGTTGGATGAGTTCAAATCTGCATTCCTGGGTGGCAGCCATTTTCTGGGCATGGAGTGTTGCCCCAGAGAGTGCTGACTTGCAATTTTCAATTATCCGAAAACAGCATTACGACAAAAGGCATCAGCTTCAAACTTTCTGCACAATCACTCGGAGAGCTGAGGTGCATGTGCATCGAACGAGAGCTGCATAACTCCTCCGTGAACTTATCAGTCACCTCTCGTATGAAGATTCCTCTATTTAAAACTGTTTGACACATCGCAAATTAGCTCGTCAAAGCTTACTAAAGCTCGACTTAATGAGAAAGATTTCCAAATATTTACCTCAGGCTGGAGAGCAGATCTGTTGATCCCTGCAATTCCAGTAAAACTAACAGATTTAACTGCAAATTATGTTTTCAAATACTGGTGAGAACAATATTTCATTGCAGAGACGCGGACTATAAATGGTATCAAAAATCGTAGTGCCATCGAGCCGTCCGCTGTAGATTGTGTTGGTGTTAGTTGATGAGTTTAGGAGATATTTGTGTGTAACTAACATTACGGCACAACCGAGGAGGACGCCATGTGTGTTGTCGTGAGCACAGCCATGCAGCACATTAGTAGATACACATTTCCTTCTGCACGGTGGATTATGTCGAGTCACCGGGTTGTCATTCCTGGAAAGAGCGATTGTAGTTGAGTTTGGTGCCATCTAGTCCCACATCTCTACAGCTGATAGCTCCAAAACTATGCAACTCACACCAAAACGCTCTCCATGTTTGCATAACACCACAGGTGAGAGGATAAATGATTGATTTCAGGGGTGAACTGTCCCTTTTAATGGCTCTAGCCGAGGCCAAGATGGGATCTCCGAGCATGATTGTGGCCTGAGGTTTTTATAATCCGGTCTGTTGGACTGGGACTGCTCGAGGGGCCTTAATCAAAAACCAGCGAGAGAAATCTGAAATGAGCAGCTGTGGTGATGGAGAGCGTGTCAGAAACCTTCATGCAAATTAAGCTGTTGCTGGAAAAACAAAATGCATCCTACACAAACACCCTCCGGAGGGAAGAGAGCAAGAAAACACCGAGAGCACGGCTGCTTGTGGGGTAGACGCTGGAGCATATTGAGAGTTTAGCACGTTGCAGAGCTGGTGAGATGGATTTTTTTTTCCCCTCTCTGCTTGTGTGAAGGCTGCTAATGCATGATTGATCATCAATCAGTATTCTGCTGCCTGAGTCGCATAGGGATGCACCAGACCTGGAGCATTCGAAGCATCTGCAGCTGTGAAAGCCGAGTAGGAAATCCTTTGTAGGAACTGTCGCACGGCGAACATTTAAACGGCTCAAATCGACTGTATAAACAGCTTAACGGCTGCACCAAACAACGCTGCAGAGGTGCACGTGTGCTCGTGTGCAGAGCCGATCCTCTAATGTTCCTGCATGTGACGTGCTGTGCAGTAAGAAGTAATGGCCTTCATCAACAGCCTCTCAGCAACAAAGACGAGGTTTAAAGGTGCAGAAGAAGAAGAAGAAGAAGAGGGAGAGTGGGATGAAGACATGCAGAAATGCAGTGGCAGAGATATTCCTCCAGACAGGGGGTAGATGAGGCGGGGGGAGGAGGGAGCAGTCGGGAGTCTACACTCCGATCAATCAACATCAATTTAGGTCGGCTTACCCACAAAGCCGAGTACAGTACACATCCTCGGGAGCTTTGAGCCTCCTGCTCCGAGGGCAGAGGGAGCGCGGCCGCTCCCCCGCGTATTAATTACATCTGCTTATGGTGCCCAGGAGTTTCATGTTACTGTAGGTTTTTCTTTTTAATGTGTTTTATTTTTCCCTTTATGGAGCTGGCTGCTCTCACGCTGGCACTCCAGCCCGTCTCCATCCTCCCACCGAGCGCCGCGACCATGTGAATTACCTTCCCTGCTTTTCTTAGGCTCGTCATAAAGATTTCTCAAGGGTCGTTTCGAGTGAAGCTCTCCTGTGAATCCTTTTAGAGCTCGTCGTGCTGTTCTTTGGAGCTGCGAGGTTGTTTTTTTCTTCATCGTGTGTTTCATGAGCAGCAAACTACTCGTGGTGAGGAGGTGGAGTTCGATGGTGGGCGTACGACGTGCCGGACAGCAGCACTGAAGTTCACGTTCACCGCTGGTGGCGAGCTCCAGGCATCAGAAGCTCTGATTAGAATTAAGCATCTTGTTTTTATTCATGTCCTGTGTTTTATTAAATGTCAACTGTATTTTTGACCAAGTTCACCTGGAGAAAGTCAACTTATTACACGGTTCTGACAAAGAAAACTAAGGAAGACAGTCAGCAACAACGACAAGCTACATGTTTCCTCTTCCAATGACCAATTACGGCAGCTTGGTCGAAGCCTTGAGCTTCAAATGACCCTCGACCCACCTCGCTTATCAGTTTCACACATGAATGGTTCCGAGTTCAAGTTAACAATAACATGTAATATGTAATATGATGTAAGCAACATCCGGTCAGACTTTCAATATAAAGCAAAATGACCCAAAAGACGGATCAGTTTTGACTCTGGACGCGAACTCTGGGAGGAAAAAGTCCAGTGTGTGTTGCCTGAGGGCTAAACCAGGATCAGAACCAGCTGGCCGTGTACACACATGGATCATTTTCCTGTTAACCCACAGTGTTATGGGACACACTTTAAATTCTGTGCAGGATGGACAAGATTCTGACCAGTAGACAGCTCGCTAACTTACAGCTGCTAAGCTAGTTAGCTCGGTTTCTAAAGGAGCAACAGCTCAGTTTAGTTAGCTAGCTGTCCACAAACTGTGTGCAACATAAAGGTAAAATTTTAAATGATTTGAATGATGATACTTCTAAAACAATCATTCTGACTGGTACCAAAGACGCCAAATAATGAATACTGAATGGTAAAGATGAAATAAATAAAATCATAAAGTTATGAATGATGAATAAAAAGCAACGATCAGCTGATACGACCATCATGGAATCACAACGGCTGCCTTCAGCTCTGCCGAGGCGCCGCCTTCCTCCGCCTCTCCTGACTGCACATCACTGAGTCCGTGTCATTTCCTGTCAAATCTGACAACATCAAGCCGAGCTTGATGCTCAGAGCGAGGGATTAGACATCTCTTCCGCGTTACACTTCCATTTCATTTGGGTACAGCTGGGACGAGCGGTGAATGGAAACCGACAGCAGCGTGGACGACCTGAGAGAAAGTGAACCGAGCGGAATGTGAGCTTTTCTGAATAGACACATTCATTCAGGTCTGTGTGTCGAGTGGGAACCTGAACGCCTCATTCATGGTTTTTATGAAACGTTAGCAGAAGACTCCGACTCTAACACTTCACCGTCTCTGGTGCTCAGAAACACAAGTGACACGAGAGAAAGTGGTGTAATGTCCCTTTAAAGGACGCAGCGTGTGACGACTGAATGGTGTTTCTCGCCATCAATCAGTGAACCCACAGCTCCACTGTGAGCTTCCTCCTCCTCCCTCTCCTCCTCTTCCTCTCCTCCTCCTCCTCCTTTTCCTCCCTCTCCTCCTCCCCTTCCTCTCTCTCCTCCTCCTCCTTCTGATCTTCCTCTCTCTCCTCCTCCTCCTTCCTCTCCTCCTCTTCCTCCCTCTCCTTCTCCTCTTCCTCCCTTTCCTGCTCCTCTTTCTTCCCTCTCCTCCTCCTCTTCCCCATCTTCCTCCCTCTTCTCCTCTTCCTCTCCTCTTTTTTCTCCTTCTCCTCTTCCTCCCTCTCCTCCTCCTCTCTTTCCTCCCTTTCCTCCTCCTCACTCTCCCCCTCTTCCTTCCTTCCTCTCCTCCTCTTCCTCCCTTTCCTCCTCTTCCTCCTCTTCCTCCTCCTCCTCCTCTTCCTCCCTCTCCTCCTCCTCCTCCTCTTCCTCCTCTTCCTCCCTCTCCTCCTCTTCCTCCCTCTCCTCCTCTTCCTCCCTCTCCTCCTCTTCCTCCTCTTCCTTCCATCCTCTCCTCCTCTCCTCCTCTTCCTCCCTCTCCTCCTCTTCCTTCCTCTCCTCCCTCTCCTCCTCTTCCTCCCTCTCCTCCTCCTCCTCTCTCTCCCTCTCCTCCTCCCTCTCCTCCTCCTCCTCTCCTCCTCCTCTTCCTCACTCTCCTCCTCTTCCTCTCCTGTGGGCCATCAGAATTCATTACAGGCTGAGCTGATTCATGGCTCAGTCCCACATCATTGGAGAGCATGGAGGCATGCCTATAAATCTGCGGCTACACGCTACTGCACTCGCACACGCACACACACACACACACACACACACACACACACACACACACACACACACACTCACATGCACACACACACACACACACACTGCACCACCAGAAATACACTGCCTGCATACATAGCATATCAAAGACATGGATAAATGAACATAGTGTACGAAGCAGAGCATGAAGGTGGACACACACACACACACACACACACACACACACTGTGCAATTACACCCACACATCACACACACACATGCATGAAGCCCTCAGCAGTGCACACACAGCGTCCACCCTGCAAACCATCATTACAGGCAGCGACCTGCTGAGCGTCCTGCTCTGAAATGACTCCTGGCTTTCTAACGAGCGCGGGAGGCTGCAGTCCCCCGACCGCACTGACACTCTGCAGATAATGACTCTGCCGCCTGCGTGTGTGTGTGTGTGTGTGTGTGTGTGCGTGTGTGTGTGTGTGTGTGTGTGTGTGTGTGTGTGTGTCTAACAGATAGAGATCAAGAAATCAGCTGCTTCATTCTTTCTCCGTCAGGCTCACGATCATCTGCTCAGCTGGTAACATGCAGTCATATTCGTACAGGTGTTTCCTGCTGCAGCTCCTCCATCACCTGCGTCAGGTGTCCAACAGGTCTGATGACACGTGTTTGTTAATGAGCGATCCATTCTGACAGAGTTCCTGCCCTTTTGATGTCGATTCTCCTCCTCCTCTTCCTCTCCTCTTTTTTCTCCTCCTCTTATTCCCTCCCTTCCTCCTCCTCTTCCTCCCTCTCCTCCTCCTCCTCTTTCCTCCTCCTCCACCTCCTCCTCCATATCCACCTCTTCTTCCTCTCGCTCCTTCCTCCTCCTCCTCTTCCTCCCTCTCCTCCTTTTTCTTTCCCGTCCTCCTCCTCTTCCTCCTCCTTCTCCTCCTTCTCCCTCTCCTCCTCCTCTTCCTCCTCCTTCTCCTCCTTCTCCCTCTCCTTCTCCTCTTCCTCCCTTTCCTCCTCCTCTTCCTCCCTCTCCTCCTTTCCTCTTCTTCCTCCCTCTCCTCCTCCTCCTTCTCTTCTTTTCCTCCTCCTCCTCCTCCTCCTTCTCTTCCTCCCTCTCCTCCTCCTCCCCCTCTTCCTCCTCTTCTTCCTACTCCTCCTCTTTCCTCCGTCTCCTCCTCCTCTTCCTCCCTCTCCTCCTCCTCCTTCTCCTCCTCCTCCACCTCATCCTCCTCCTCCTCCTTCTCCTCCTCCACCTCATCCTCCATATCCTCCCTCTCCTTCTCCTCTTCCTCCCTCTCCTCCTCCTCCTCTTCCTCCCTCTCCTGCTACTCCTCTTTTTCCTCCTCCTCCTCCACCTCTTCCTCCTCCTCTTTCCTCTTCCTCCTACTCTTCCT
Organism: Lagodon rhomboides; assembly: GCA_039737535.1. Lineage (NCBI taxonomy): Eukaryota > Metazoa > Chordata > Actinopteri > Spariformes > Sparidae > Lagodon > Lagodon rhomboides. The sequence goes on from CM077799.1 coordinate 3,579,893, forward strand.
CTTTCTTCCCTCTCCTCCCCCTCTTCCTCCTATCCTTCCTCTTTCTCCCTCTCCTCCTCTTTCTCCCCTCCTCCTCTTCCTCTTTTTCCTCCTCCTCCTCCACCTCATCCTCCATCTCCTCCTCCTCTTCCTCCCGCTCCTTCCTCCTCGTCCTTCTCTTCCTCCTGCTCTTCCTCCCTCTCCTCCTCTTTCCTCCCTCTCCTCCTCTTCCTCCCCCTCTTCCTCCTCTTTCTCTTTCCTCTTCCTCCTCCTCCTCTTCCTCCTCCTCCTCCTCCTCCTCCTCCTCCTCCTGAGCTCCGGACTATGATGGTGGTACATTATACTGAAGAGGAGTAAACATAAAACTAGCGGGACACTGGTTCATTCTTCAGAGGAGTTTGGAGCGTTTGTCATCTCCTGAGTTTATTTTCTGCTTCCGTATGAGTCAAGATCAAATATCCTGGTGATCGTCACAGAGTTGCAGTGAGGACAAAGGTAACGTCATGAGAGAGAGTCTCACTGAGTTTGTGAAAGATCCATTCATGGTTATCGTTCCGGGCGCAGACGGCCCTGAAGCTGCTTGAATAGGCGCTTAATTGAAAAGTAATCTGCGCTCGAAAAGGAGGCGACCGAAGGTAAAAGTGTCAAGTGTTGTTTTATATCTGACAAACACAGAACGAGTTTCACAACGAGAGACTTCCTCGTGGTGACGACAGCATTTCTTTCTTTTCCATCTCTGAACTTGCCACGGTCGATCTCTCTCAGGCGACCAATCACAGATTAGATTGGACGAGGCTTTTCACCCAACCACCCTGGTAGCCGAGGAAATGAAGGGGGAGCTTTGTTTCCATGCTATTGTGAGCCTTTTCTGACACCCTTAGCATTGTGAGCTCGTTGTTAGCTGTGTATTCAACCCTCTGTTACCATAGCGCTCGCTAATCAACACCAACGTGCAGCCTATTTGTTTTGTCTCTCACCCAACAAGGGCTTAAATCCAGCGCTCACAGGTGAGCCAGTGGTTTTCTGTGAAGAAGAAACGTTATCTGGACACAAACACTTTAACTGCATCTCCATGAGTTTGGACTCGACTACACAAAGGGCAGCAAACAGAGGAATAGAAGTGCAGGTTGTGAACCTTAAACAAAACCAGCTGTTTGCAAATCGAACCAAGAAACAGAAATTGATGTTGTTGAAGAAGAAGAAGAAGAAGAAGAAGAAGAAGAAGAAGAAGAAGGAGGAAAGGGAAGAGCAAGGTGAAGAAGAAGAAGATGAAGAAGGAAAGGGAAGAGCAAGATGAAGAAGAAGATGAAGAAGGAAAGGGAAGAGCAAGATGATGAAGAAGAAGAAGAAGAAGATGAAGAAGGAAAGGGAAGAGCAAGAAGAAGAAGAAGAAGATAAAGAAGGAAAGGGAAGAGCAAGATGAAGAAGAAGAAGAAGAAGATGAAGAAGGAAAGGGAAGAGCAAGATGAAGAAGATGAAGATGAAGAAGGAAAGGGAAGAGCAAGATGAAGAAGATGAAGAAGGAAAGGGAAGAGCAAGATGAAGAAGAAGAAGATGAAGAAGGAAAGGGAAGAGCAAGATGAAGAAGAAGAAGAAGAAGATGAAGAAGGAAAGGGAAGAGCAAGATGAAGAAGAAGAAGAAGAAGATGAAGAAGGAAAGGGAAGAGCAAGATGAAGAAGAAGAAGATGAAGAAGGAAAGGGAAGAGCAAGATGAAGAAG